>JBAMIE010000001.1:786114-797712 GCA_037177295.1 Kaempferia parviflora | reverse complement strand
CATAATACTCTTAGGCAGTGTTTGATTTGATGAATTAAGGTCGGATTATAAATTAATCTCATGTTTAATTCATTTTTTAAAAAGCGAGTGATAATTAATCACATAGTTAAAATACTATTTTCGGTTGGATAACTCTACCGTAGTCCCAACTTCAACTTCCAGAATCAAAGTTATTTATTAATTAACTATGACGTTCAGATGGTAAACGAGGCAAAGTTATTTATTAATTAATTATGACGTTCAGATGGTAAACGAGGCCAACTTGTTGATATTGAATGACTACAATTCTTATCAAGAGATATCATCGTACAAAAAATCAAATAAATAAATACTTTTATAAGCCAACTATATACGACACCCTTTCTCCATTTGACCAGGCGACCGAGGATCAGACAAAAAGATTGATCCTTTGTTTAAAAGATTGCATTTGCCACGTGTGTCATAATGGCCGTAAATATCAAAGCGAACGGGAAATTTTGAAACGAATCAAGAGAATTTCGCGGTTTTTGATTTTCCTAGGTCAAATAAAAACATGAGTTTTTACCCGAAGACGAGCACGCACGGGGTGCACGTGAGAGGTGACGTGTCCTCGTGAGGCCGAGCAAGGAGCGGGGCGGCGGCGACTTTTTACCGACGCCGCCCCCTGCTTCTTAAATCCACCTCGATCCTTCCTCCTCCGCTCGCCAGCCACCTCCCAATTAAATCAACGGCGCTTCAGTTCCATCTCTCCGTAGCATTCCACCCCCTCCTCCTCCTCCTCCTCAGCTTTACTTGCCCTGATTTCGTCGCCCTGCTCTCGGGTTCGCTTGGTGCAGGTCGGGAACCGATCGGTCGTCGGCGCCGTCGCCGGTGACGTATAAGCTGACTTGCCTCCCCTTGCTGCTGCTGCTGGCTCGGTTCCCCACTTGCATCAAGTGAATTCGAGGATACTTGGCGAAAAAGGAAGCTCCTTGAATGTTTGGATTCGAGTCTTCAATCGATGGTGGTGCCTTTTACTATCTTGCAGTTTTTGCTCGAGTTTTGATTAAAAATGGTGCTTTTGGCAGTATATATCTGTGTCTTCTGATTCATTTGGTGGAAGCTAACTTTTAAGCCTAATGCTTAAGTATTTTTTTTTTTTTTTTTTTTTGGCTTGATTCAGCTCGAGGAATTACGATAGCAAAATAATAATTATGATTCGGTTAGGAAATTTATGGTTGAAATGGTGATGTTTCTTTATTTTGCTCTTCTGTAGGCCTGCAACAGTCTGGGTTTGTTCTTCATGTTTTTGTAGTATGCTAAGCAGATCGAGGATGCTATTCCTGTTGTAATTCTCTCTTATTTTCAAGAAAAATCATGATCTTGATGGCTATTGGTCAATTATGAAATATTCAATAATGTCTATCATTACCTCAATGATTTGGCTGCGGCTTGCTGGAGATTGATTACCTTGGAAAAGGTCATCATTAGCTTCAGCTTTGAAAGAAAAGATCAAGATATCGTATTGGCACATTATTCTGCTAGGTAGGCAAGCCTTGCACACTCTAGGAAAAAACTATCGCTCTTGCAATTTGCCTGTCATGTACTAACTCTCATATTAAGAAAATATGGAGTGAAATTTATGAAATAGATTAAACATCTTTCTTCAGGGTCGAGATCGAGAGTAGAAATGCTAGACGACAATGAATCGAGCAGGTAAATTGTGGCAGTAACAGACAGGCTGGTCAGATAAGAAATGGACTCAATGGCATCGATGCCCTTCTCAGCCAATGGCATCGATACACAAAGGAATGAAGATGGTGAAAAGAAGACAAAGGTGTTGGAATCTTTTGACTTTTCATATGCTCTACTTTTTGAACAATCTTTTAGTAAATTTTATGTTGTTTGTGTTTCTTATGTTTTTTTTTTTTGGTTTAAAGAAGGGAGTAGGAAAGAAGGGAAAGAGATAGATCTTGTATGATCTTTACTTTAAAAGGGGGAATAGCAAGGAAAGGGCAGTCCGGTGCGGGACGTGCTCTTCGTTTTGTTCTTTACTGCATCAGTGCCACCTTCACTACTAATTATACATTGCATATTCAAATGGCTGTTGTTTGCTCTTAAGGAGCGTTCGTGGCAAAAGTGAAACAGAAAAAAGCAGTTAACACATCTGACGCAAGAAAAATAGCATTAGCAGAAAACAAGTAAAGAAAAAGCAATTCTATTTAATGACAACAATGTGTTTTCACACTCTTACACTGGCAAAATACAAGGATGTATATATGGTTATCGATTCAATTAGGAGGGTCGCTATTTTGATAAAGATCTTGAAGACATTATCAGTTACAACAGAGGAAGTAGTGAATGCTGTAGTTTCCTCAAAGACATCTAATAAAATAACTAGCGCTTGGTGTAAAACCTGAATCTTTTCAAGTTTCAGACACCCAAAGATACAACAGAGCATGCAAATTGACTGCAGAAGATGGCTTCTGTCAACTGGCGCTCAAGTCCCTGACCTTATGCGACAGCCCATCCACAGACTCATCTGTGTGTTCTGGTATAGGTTCTTCCTGAAATATCAACAAAAAAAATATCTAGTATCAGCACTCTTTCCTGGAAGATAGTGTTTCCCTTTTGAATAGCTTGTAAATGGAATGCTTGGGGGAGAGAACAAAATTTGCTATCCCAGTGTAAAAAAAAAGGAGCACAGCTGATATAACAGTTTTAATTCAGTTAAGAAGCAGGATCAACTGGTCCTGTTAACTTTCAATATACCCAGTATAACAAATTCATAATAGTCAAGCTACCTCCACTCCGACCTAGTTGGTTACTCATGATATTTAACTATTGCTTCTGTTCAATCCAGAACACGAAAAGAGTGCTGATTTTCAATATATCCATGAACAAATTCTTTGACATATTGGATACACTGGTCAATTTTACTTGCAATCACGAATCACTTTGTTGATATGATGTCAAAACCATTATTCCTGCCATAATACTAATGCATAGTCGCCTTGACAAACTAAGCCACATATATTGCCAGTTTTTATGTTTTTAATCAAGATTTAAATATGACAATTCTTCTATTTTAAGATTGCAAATTAGAAAAAGTCAGATGAAAATTGCCACTTACCTCAGTATCCAATTTTCCTTCAACATTTACACATTTGGATGCACTAATACTAGCACTCTTCAGCAAGCTACGGGCACTTGTATTTGGTTTATTCAAACCATTTTCCATGACTGATGTCTTGTCTGGTTCTACTTCTTGTGATCTGGGAGGGCTTTGAAGGGTGGTTCTGGCAACAGATTCTGCAGTCCTCTTCTCGAAATCATTATTATTCTGATCAGTAGTTTCAACTTTTGATGCACAAACCCTCTCCCTATCACAAGAAAACAAAATTCATGCATACAAAATGGAATTTATGTAATCTGGATACTTGTTTGATCAATATACACACAGCACAACAATAGAATTAGATGTACCACCAACTTAAAATTACCAGTTTATACTCGAACACTATACCTTGGCAAAGATGCATGTTGTCGCTGCAGAGGGGTACTTCTTTCACCCTTGCCATAATGCTCTTCAAGATGTGCAAATTGGCGTTTAAAACGATCAACTCCACTGTTCCTCAGATATTGAAACATTGTAAGATGCAAGTAGCTCAAAGCAATTCACAAAACAACAAAACAACATCCCCATGATATAGCAAAAATTCATGAAAACTTCACATCAAACAATGCAAATGAACTATATGTTTGAATATCAGTCTACCTAATCAAACAACATTCGTGAGCTTTGATATTTAGTAATATCTTTTTGAATGGCAGCCGTTCTTATTCGATAAGAATAGGAAAGAGGAACGAGAAAAGAGGAAAGAATCTTTGTCAAATTCATTATTTTTGTTCACTAAGCGCAAAATGGAATATGGGTTTGAAAGATGAAGAGTAACAACACTGCAATCCTACTTAATAAAATCTAAGATTATTGAATAGAGACTGTATATAGGAAAGATACATGCCCAAGAGATAAATTACATCCTAACATTCTTAATATTGAAGAGAAATTTGATTACAATAACAACCAAGCATTATCCCACTAGGTGGGATCGGCAAATTAGTATGCGAAGAACATTTTCACTAGCAGCAGCTACTGTCAGTGTGTGTGTGTGTTTACTTTCTTGCTAGTTTCAACCAAATCCCACAGGAAACTAGGTGCAAACTAAAATATATTAGCAACAAACCTCAATAAAAAAAAATCATGACAAACTCAATTACAGTATGAGCCAAGTTGACGATGCATGACAATGGAGAAAAAAAAACAAGGCTAATTGCTTTATAGCATATATTATGTGTCATTTATCAATATATGAAAAGAAAACCTTGAATGTCTTTGCCCATATCAACATTATGCTTCTCTCTTTGTGATCTTAAGTCAATAATATTTCTCTTCATATAAAGGAAAGATGTAGCCCGTCAGTTTATAGCCACTTTTAGTTGTTTAACTTTAACTTTAACATAGTCCAAAACATTCTATTATTATTTACAGATTAATGAGCATATAAGGTAAATTTAATAAAAGTTTAAACGGGTAAAAGTTGCAAAAAGCAAAGATTTAACATCAGTTAAAACGTGTTCTACAAAATCATAAAGGAAGCACACCTGGGGTACATGAAGCTAGTCTGTTCTCCACCTCGAAGATACTCCTGTAGCATTAGGGGATGGTACTCCAAAATCTGTTGCTTCCAAAAGGAAACCCAATACATGTTATACATGGAGCAATTTTGAGCAAGAGAAAAGCATAAAGATATATCAGCATTTGGTGGCGTACCTCTCTGTATATTAGTTCTCTTACATCATCTTTTGTCAATTTCTTCCTTTCAAATTCAAATTCAAGTTTGGAGATCGGCTGTGTTGATGGTTCCCTGTCTACATTTGCAAGACCCCGGAAGTATGGATCTGCTAAAGCCTGAAAACGAACCAATATCATGATCAACAAAATAAATAAACAGTCAATCAGCTTCTTTCATATTTTATCTGAATCCTACAGTTGTTAATAAACTAAGATTAAGAAACAAATCTTACTTCTTCAGCACTAGGTCGATCTTTTGAATCAAATGCTAGTAGACGCTCTAGTAAACGAAGCGCCAGTGGATCTACATTTGGGAACTTCTGCGAGAATGGAACGGGTTGTTTTCTCCGCATGCTGCTAAGATATCTCTTTGCCTTTTCATTTCGAATCTATGACATTCAAGTGAACAAAATTGAAATCCAACAGCCTCAAAATATGTTCAAAATTTTGCACACAAATGTAAGAAAAAAAAACAGTTGAAGCAGACACATATCAGGGATCCAAAATTAGTTGTGATTATTTACTCAAATTGTCAAAAAAAAAAAAAAAATGTGAATATGAAATCTTATCTCACTCAAAACTCTTCAACTGCATTACTTCTTTGTTTCAAACCGAGGCCAAAACAAAGACAATAGTTAAAAGGAATCCAATGTAGAGTTTCATTATAGGAAATCCAAATGGAAGATGAAATGTTCTACTCTTCCTGTAAAAGTTTTACCAAGAAAGCTGGACACTGAATTTATATGTTATTATCACTTTGCATAAATTAGATTGCTATTTAATTCCATTACCATCGATGGAGCATAACAATTACAAATAATTTTATATAATTAAGAACCTTAAATATGCAAAACTAATTTTTAATGGTAAGCTTAAAATACAAGACAAGTGTGCTACTTGATGGTTGAAAATGAAGACTACAGTCAAATAGTACATATAATTGATCTTTCACTCTTGATAAAAACAATAAACACGAGATGCGGAGAAACTGGAATTTGCATAAGGACATTAGATGGATTACAAGCATCAATTACCGCTGCCATCCTATATAAAACAATGACACGCCTTGTCACTTAGTACCAAAAAGAAAATCAAGGTCAACCATTGACTCAGCAGCATAATCTAACAGAAAGATACATTGGGCGATATCATAAAAATAATAAGGAAAAGAACCAGTTCATTCTATCACACAGTTTTTCCATATGGAGTATTATTCAAGTAGAAATATAAACTGAGTGCATGTTCAAAGGTAAGAGCACAAATGAAATATACATAAAGAAATTGTACAAACCCTAGCAATGGTTTCAGCAGAAGGTGTTCCAAGAAAATCAGTCATCAGATCCAACTGATGAACCACATTCTTTCCAGGAAATAATGGCCTTCCAGTTAGCATTTCAGCAAATATACAGCCTATGCTCCAGATGTCAATTCCTGGTGTGTACTGCAAAAGGCAAACATAAACCGGGAGAATCATTTTAACATAGTATAGGTCAGTAAATCACACAACAAATAGGCCAGTTTTCTGATATTTGCTATTAAGCAACGAAAAAAGGTAAATCACTTTCGAGATTGTAAATTTCAGTAAGAAGCATCTGCTGGAAAAAAGGGCACAAGTCGAATACTTAAGATTGATTTTACGCAAGAGATTATCATGATCAACCATTTAGCCTGTTTGTTAGCATCAACAAGCCTGTTTTTTATATGGGATAACTACAAGCTACAAATTTGACTCAGTTTTTGCAATATGCTTATTAAAATGTAGTTAAACTAAAAGTAAAAGAGTGAGTAGCTTGATACAAATACATAAATAACTAAGAAGTTTGCCATAATTTTTACATACATCCACATGCTCACAGTAGAAGTAACTGCTGACATAAATATGCATATTAAATAATTTATTTTCAAGACCTAAACATAACAAATTATTTTTCCTTTTTTTTGAGGAAAAAAGACTTACTTTAGAGAAAAAAGAACCGCATAACTCCGGGGCACGATACCATCGAGTTGCCACATAATCCTGAAAAAGTGGGGGAAAAAATATAAGCCGAGTAAAATGGTTACGCCAAGATTGAGATTCATCATCATATCTTGAAACATGGAATAAAATATCCATTGTATAGATTTTTCATTTCTGTCTTGTATTTATTAACATGCCACAGATCAATCAAAAATCAGTGGACAATTAGGAATGCAAAAGTACACAAAAGATTAGTAATGGAAATAATATATAAAGTATATAAAAAAAGATATTTCTGCATAAAATGAATCATAATAGAGGTTTTAGATTGGTAGAAATGATCAAGCAGTACTTTCCTGTGATTCCAATCTAGAGTAATACTCCTATTCACTATTAAAAAAACTATTCAGAACAAATTAATCCTTTATTTTTTTTTTTTCAAAGTACCCGCCTCGGAGATAGAAGAATAGGAATAAAAGAAACAAAATATAATATTTGAATGGAAAAAAAATCTTTATTCATTCTTTCTCCTATCCATATATATCCAAATAGATGAAATTCTTATCATTATTTATGAACAAATTCCTCTAATTATTCGACAAACTTCAATAATGCTTCAGGAGCAAGAACATACATCAAATACAAGTATTAAAATAGCTAACAATTTGGGACTAAATATATATGCTTTTATGGTCAGAAAGAACACATACAGTCCAAAAGATAGCAGATGGAGCATCATTAAATGATGCACGAGCAAGACCAAAGTCACAAATTTTCAGTTTGCAGTCTGCATTAGCAAGTATATTCTTGGGCTTTAGATCACGATGGAACACATTCGCTGTGACAAACAAAATGCAGAGTTGCATGTTTAGATAAAATCCCCATCGCAAAGTTCGAATACTACTCAATAGAATTAAAAGAAAGGGAAAAAAAACCTGTGTGGATATATTTTAGAGCTCGAAGAAGCTGGTATAAGAAGAACTGATAATGTTCTGGAGTGAGATCATCGTTGGCCTTAATAACTTGGTGAAGGTCTGATTCCATTAGCTCAAATATGACATATATGTCTCTGAATTCTCTCCGAGAAGGAGGAAGCATTATGTGCTTAATTTCAACAATATCAGGATGCCGGAGCAGCCGAAGCAACTTAATCTCTCTGAGGATACGAGTGGCATCAGAAACATGCTCAAACACATCATTTATTTTTTTTATGGCAACCCTCTCTCCTGTGTGAGTGTCAATAGCAGCGGCCACCACACCATAACTTCCCTTGCCAATAACCTCCTGTATCTGATATTGGCTAGCTTCGCCATACTCCGTGAAAAATTCATTGTCAAGCATGCTCTGGGTGTTTAATAATTAGACAAGGAAAATCAGATAAAGGAATTACAGGACGAATCTAAAGTCAAACAATATCATCCAGATTAAGTAATGAATTATTATATAAAGGCACCCAAACAGATACTAAGATGACAAAGATCTTAGCCCATAGTCACCTCTCTGCTAGGATTTTAACTTTCTCGTCCTTTAGCAAAGGCTTCGGTCGGAAAACCCGACCTTTATGTCCAACCTGGTAGGAGGTTGAAAATCAAGAGAAAAGAACTTCGAGAAAGGACCGTCCTCCTCCTCCAAAAGATCAGAAACTCAAATTTCGATGCGAACAATTGGAACCCCCAAATTGTTCATTTTTTGTTGAAAACAGCGGGACTTATAAATATAAGCACGGATCTTACCTACCAAATAAAAAAGGGGTGGACAAAGGCGGAAGAGCAAACGATGCCACAATTAAAAAAAAATGAAGATGTAGACTGTGTCAATCTAGGAGCGATGAAGAGATCAAAGGGCGGAAAACGCAGTAAAGTTCAATGCTTTTCCATCGGCCAGGAAACTCGAGGATACCTTCTTGTAGGGCTGTTCAATCGGCGGCATCTTAAAGCGCTTGGGGACACGGATGTGGGGGAGGCCGATGAGGTCCAAATCCTCGACGATCCGGAGCTCGTTCTCGTCCCCCTCCTCACCGTACTCGTCGAAGGCCGGATCGTCGTTCAGGAGAGAGGCAGCGCCAGAGGATCTATGCGTTCGGCGATGGAACCAGCGACGGACACCGTCCACAATTGCTCCTCCCCCCATATAAAGGCGGCGTCAGCGGCGTCTGGGACGCGGACAGGGACTCCGATGCGGCAGATCAGAGAGCGGGATGGCTCGGCGATCGCTGCATTGAATACACTAGATCTCTCTCTCTCTCTCTCTCTCTAACCCTCGCAGCACATTCGGCTACTCAACTCAAGTTTTCTATCTCTACTGCACTTTCGAGCAGATTTCGAGCAGCGAAGCGAGGACGGAAGACTTTCCTTATGCATTCTCAACCCTGGAAAAATCCGAAATTCTCATTTTTTTTTTTTGCATTTTTAATTATTAAATTACCATAACTAACTCTTAAAAAAAAAAAATCAGGTAATTATATACATTGTAACTCATCCGGCGCTACCATTTTTTATCGGATAAATAAAAAAACACTCACGATAGACACCTTAAAAGATCAACGTTTGAGGTGTAATTAAACTGAGCCGAGCCTAACAGTAAGGAGCTCAAACTCGGTTCGCTATCCTAAACTTGAGCTCCGTTCAAGTTCGATTCAAACTTTAGTTCTTTAACTCAAGCTCACCACACGACATTTATTCAAATTTTTTAATATCTCTCTTCTTTTTCTTGCATGTAGAATTCTCTCTCAGTCTACCTCCTGCATGTAGATTCCTCTCTCTCCTGCATACAGTGTGGTACTAGTTTGAAAAAACAACGTTGCGTAAAAAAAACAGCTCTGCCGCGGAGCTATTCTTTAAAGAACAGTTCCACCGTGGAAAAATAACTTCTTCACGGAGCAGTTTTCTGAAAAAATAAGTAGGATTTAGTAGTTTCATCTAATCCTATTTGCGGTGCATATACGCTAATTATGTTCATAATTTCTTTCGCCACTATTATTTTAAGGTTTATAATTCTATCCCTTTTTCTAACTACTCCTATAACTTTATCCTTTAACGAACTATCTATAACAATATTCACTTTATTTCTTGTTTTACTCGTACCATAACTTAAAACCCTCATTTACTTATTTTATCTTTTGTACACATAAAATACTAATTCTTCTCCTAATCATTATATCTACTACTGTCATTGATTTATCAGTGAGGGTTCCTATGCTCTGTGTTCCAAATTTTAGACTATTAGTTTTTCTACCATATTTGTTCTTATCCAACCTATGGTGTGAGAACTCTTACCTATTTAACATTACACCCAAGTTCTCATGAAGATGTAGCCGTCCTTGCCAATAAATAGTCGGACTCTGCAACGTGAACTCTTGCATATTTAGCACTATACCAAAGTTATGGAGATGTAGCGGTCCTTGTTGAATTGTTACAGTCGGACCCTGCAATGCGTTCCTTCCGGCGAACAACCTAGCATTAATACAATAGTTTAATGAATATATTCATTGAATTTTTATCATAATTTTAATGCTACCTGGCAACCTAACGCAAACCTAGGGCATTCTAAAAATAAAAAATTTATTAAATCGAAGCTTGTTCAGAGATCTTTGATTTGATATATTATGTATCCCGTAGTTCAACTCGAATCAAAAGTTATGATATTTCAAAGTTATAATTTGTAGTTATAGCAGCTACGATTTGTTAGCTGCTACAATGTGTTGCTCATCTTTAGAAAACCAACAATAATGTGTTGTTGTTCTTTAGAAAATCAACAACAATGTGTTGTTAGCCTTTAGAAGGTCAGCAACAAAAACCAGCAATAACATGTTGAACCATAAACTTTGAGATGTCATAATTTTTTATTCGGGTTGAATCATGAAATACACAATATATCAAATCAAAGTTCGCTAAGAGATCTTGGATTTAATATATCATGTGTCATATAGTTTAAACCGAATTAAAAGTTATAACCTCTTAAAGTTTATAACGTGTTGCTTATCTTCTAAGATCAACAACACCTTATTGTCGATCCTCTAAGATCAGCAACACACGTTACAAATTTTGAAAGATCATAATTTTTGATTTAGGTTGAATCATGAAACACACAATATATCAAATTGAAAATCATTCAGATATCTTTGATTTGATATGTTATGTGTCTCATAGATCAACCCAAGTCAAAAGTTATAGTCTCTCAAAATTTATCCAGCATACATGTAGTGTTGGTGTAGCATGCACCAATGATTGAACCTAGGTTTTGATAATGGAAAAGGGTTCAAAGTTAAGGTGTGTTGTTGATTTAACAAGCTGAATTAAATCTGCAAGAAAGTCCTAAGTGATCTTAGGCAGGTGAAAAATATTGGTACAGTCAGCTCCTGCAGTTTTGATGTTTGACAATGTACCTAAGTTTGGTCAGTTTGACCAAGGATTAATCAAAGCAGGACTTGATGCTTGGAAGAGAGAGAAGTCTAGTTGATCCGGGCGATGATGACGAGGACCATGGGTCCCTAATGAGGTCAGCAAGGCGGGGTGATGTGGCATTCACAGGTGGATAAAGGGCCCACGGCTAAGCCGTCCGGTCGGTGAGCCTTACCATAGCCTCCAGCTGACCGGACGGACATCAAGCAAGCTTAACCACCGGAGGAAAGAGCCCGTCCGGGCGGGCAGCATAAAAGACATGCACTATGAAGAAGGCAAACCAGCCTGTCAGACACGTGTCTGATAGTGTACTGTTCCTTCTGTACAGGTGTCAGGCAAAGTGCAGTGCCGCGTGGCACCAATCATAGCGGGACAACTCATCCTGGTACGCCTCGGGATTATCGCCTGACACATACTATAAATAGGGG
>JBAMIE010000001.1:763544-774315 GCA_037177295.1 Kaempferia parviflora | reverse complement strand
TTTGCATGTGTGAGGTGGAACCGTTTGTGCAGTATGATGTTTGGAAATTATTGGCAGAAAAGTTAAATTACTCAACTATTCCTTATTCTGATCCATAAACTTTTCTTTGATGATCAAGGTAAATTCATAAATTCAAAAGTACAAACAGTTCGACTTCGACTAATTCTAGAAATAATCCCACTAAAAATTTTTATTGGCAATCAAAGTAAATCTGAAAATTAATTTTTGTTCGTGAATATCTAATTAATTATGGAAAATTTTACCGTGTATTCCTGTTTGAATCAAAACAATTTGATAATCTAATATAAATCATTTAGGTCAATTTTTTTTTAATATTTTCAATCAATTGACGTAAACTTTCAACTCAAAAAATTTGAATGATCTACTTGTATACCCTCATACTTACCCTGTGGTATAACATCCTTGTCAAAGTGATATTTATGGTACGCCTTTTAATCTATTCAAAAAAAAAAAAAAAAAAAATAGGTTCACTATTTCTTGAGACATTTTGGTCTCTCCATTTTCAACTCGAAACATCATTCCATCTAAGAATATGTTTGATATAATTTTATTTTTGCTAAAATGTTTTATTATAGATCATAGGTTTTGGCTATAAAAGAATATTTTCAAGATTATTATCAACTTGAAAAAAAAATAAAGCTCAAATATTCACCTTAAAACTCTCAAAAACCTATAATGTTTTTTTAACCAAAACACCTAGATAATTATTTTAATCTTAAATAATGTTAAGTTACATCTGCTAATGAAAGTGATGTAACATTTTGGCATCTTAAAAGTAGGAGCCAGAATTTTAAATGGATAAATATACAAGAAGAATTGATCTAAACTATTCATCAAACCTATTTTTGATGAATGATTACTTCTAATTGAAGTATCAAAAAAATCTTAAAGACAACATTATAAACTAAAAAGGCATAAATTTAACCAGAAGCAGTTATGTGATCGATCTACCAGAAACAAATTCCTGTTAAGGAAACCGTTCCTTTTTCTTGAAAATGAAATAGCATTAGCTGACTAATAATAACAGACTTTTTTGTTGTTGTCGTCGTCCAAACCTCTTTGGAAAATAGAAATCTAAAACATCGAGTACTCGAATGAACTTTTGCAGTTGCTCATGCATTGTGACATCAATTATTATTTGTCAGAAGCCCAAACCTCTCAAGACTACTCTCAATTAATGAATATGATCTATCAGTTCATCATTAACATAACAAATCCGTGGATAATCGAAGTTTCAAGCCAAAAACAACAGAACACAATTCCTAGCCTGGAACAATCTAGGTGAAATAGAACAAAGGTTTCATACATATCAATATCAATGCCTAGTAAAATAACATGGATCTTTGGGAATGAAGCAATTCATGGTTCACGAAAATTTGGATGCATGATGCTAGCGATCAAACAAAGGCATCCATACATGCTACATCACCAAGATTTCATCAGGACCAGTTCTAAACTAAAGAGACTAATGCATGTTCGGGCCTGAATTATCATACACGCTACCGGAACCATTGTCAAGGCACTGATCATTTTCATGCAAAGCAAACTCTAACTGACCTGAGAAGTGAGTGCCATTAGCTCCAGTTGCCCCTGCTAATGGCATTTCATCGTGGATCTCATGTGCAATTGTCCGGTCTCTGTGACCTCTGAAGCCCCAGGAGTTGAGGCCACGATCACTGGCGACACTGCAATGAGGCATTGGGGAACCACCCAAGTTGCTGCTTGCTGGAAATTCTGAAGGAAAATTGTTGGCGGAGTGTCTATCCCATGCATGAGTTGACAGAAGAGAGAGAGCACAGCTCGAATCCGAGACTTCTATAACATATTCACCAGGTGGAAATTCTGCCGGAGAGCCGAATGACCCTGCAGAAGATCCCTGAAAACACGGAGGTGTAGTACCATGCAAAGCAGGTGCAATGGGTGGAGCATCTAAACCTGCATTCCATTCATTAGAAACCACCAAACTGGACCTTGCAGGTGGCAAGACACCTCTTGCATTGCTTGAGAAAATTGGGTAGCTGTAATCCACTGGAAAGCTTCTCGATCTCCTAGATTGTTCTGTATAACAGACCATACTGATTTCACCGTAAATGCAGCAGGAAAAAAAAAAGATAAAACCAAATACTGGTATCGAAATGCAGTATAAACAAAGAAATGGAAACGTGAAAAGGACTTAGGAGGTGCTGGTGACCGTGAGCAATTGGAGGAAGACAGCCCAAGCGTGATGGGAAAAGCATAGGTGGCTTCCTCCGGCGCTCATTATGTCCTGCCAAACGTCTGCGACAGCTGCGCTTTCCTTGGTCAAATTCAGATAACTGATGAAACCTGTGAAGACAAGGAAGCATTTTCAGATTAAACTAGCAATAAAGGGACAAACATCAAGCAGGGTTGCAGCAATATGCAGGTGAGTCCGAAGACAGACAGTCTTGCAGAAGCAGTTGTTATTTAATTTTTATGTTCCCTAATCAACATTAACCCTAAATAATAACAATTTTATTATTATTTTCAAAAGGTTTATTTAAAAAAAAATAGCTTTACTGGTTTTGGATTCATTATATTCTAATAGAAATATTTTGGTTTGTTTAGATTTTCCTCACTAAATTGAAGAAGCTCACCCCTAGTGTCAACTGGACATAAAGCACAAGAAAACAAAATTTATTATAATGAGGTTGAGAGATGACATTTAAATACATTTATACAACAATAATTTTTTAATGCTAGAGTTAGAAAACAAAATTGAGAACATAAGAAAATCATAGTGAATCCATTTTATTATGATTGGAGTTTGGGTTGAAAGTGGAATTGGATGAGTATTACAATAGGAGAACTGAATTACTAGCAAATGAATTCAGATGTGGAGAATTACCTTCACAGGAAAAGTTGGTCGTCAAACAATAACGTGATGATAAAGTATGCATGTAAGGTTCAGTGGGGTAGCAGCATAACATAAGCCAAGGAGGAGGTAATTTAGACTATCCGAATTAGGTGATAGCTAGATTCAAAAAAGACAACCAAATAAATCCAAGACAATGTGAATTGTAGGGTTAGGAAAAATCTTGGGATTTAATCAAGCAATATGTGGTGATGTATCTTGTGTTGGGAACAGGTCTCCTTGCACATAAAAGGGAGGAAGCAAGTCAAGAAAATTGATCAAAGATTCATTATCTTATGCGGTCTTGTAAGCGTATGCCTTCAGTTATGTCTCCTTTCAATGCAACTCAGTTTCAATACATACAAACTTCTCTGTTCAATAATCCTGGGAATCTAGGCTGAGTTCTAGCTGGGCTAGAGCAGTTATATCGGTATGCAGACCTGAAGATGTTGAGGATCCAATCTGTTTGGTTTTCATTAGGTCTAATTGGTCGTTGTGATGATCAGATCTACATGCAGAACAAGATTACATAATATCTTTCCTCTGTATCAGTCTACTTCCATAGTATCTTGCACATGCAATTATCCATGATTATATTTCCATAGTGCAGTTATTGATATAATAATATGTATTTTTAAAAATGTGACTCTACCGTGACAAATTACTGATGTTTATAGCGTAGACATCAAATTGCATCTGGTATGATAGTAGTAGTAATAGGAATGGGCAAAGTAAGATGTTGACTGATTTTTTGGAGGTAGACTTCAACCTAATGTGATGTTAATTGCATATACAACTATACTAGAACCCTCATAGTGAAGCTCGCATGGGTAAAACCACAAGCTGACTTTATGAATTTTGTAACTTTCAACTGCATTCCGAAGAGTTTGAAGTGTTGGATGAGCATGCTCAGACAACAAGAAAACCTATGTTAGAGCAGAAACATCGTATCAAAACAATAGGTTTGGTCAAGAGGCGCGCTTCATTGGCGCCTCACATTAGGCGCAAAGGCACGCCGAGGCGCCTGCGCGCCCGGCCTCCAACACCTGAATCATGGGGCGCGAGGCGCAACGGCCAGAGCCTTGTGAGCCTCACGCCTCGGGCGCGCCTAAGGCACGCCTTTCACAACACAGGATATAAGTATACGTCCACATTGGGCCATAATTCAGAAACATGGAAAATGCAAGCGTTTAAGTGTTGCGAAGGATGAAACACAAACATAACTATCATACACTTCAGAAAAAATTCTATAAACATTCATTGAGAAGATTAACCAGGTAATGGGAAAAGCAAAAATAGTGTGAATGAACAACTACAGTAGCAGTGAAGCAAGCAAAAGGCATTTGAAAAAAATGACTGACCTGGAAGCTAAAATTGCAAACTTGCAGATGGGTAGACGGATATTTCCTATTCAAGCAACATCTATGATGCTAATGAAAGCGATTACAATCAGGTATAAGGCTAGCAATCAACCCAAGGGGTTGGAGGTCTACCAAACCATCTAAAACTTGTGCTAAAAAAAATTCAACTCGAAACCACGAAAAATCCACTTATAAAGTAATATATTCAGTCTTGAATCAAAAGGGACGTATAGGAACAGAAACGAATTCCAAAGATAAATCAAAACTGTCATCGTGATAACTCATAAGATAACATCAAAAATGAGGTCTACCAAAATTGTTAGTCGCAGATCTAACACGAAGACGACAAAAAAAAACGCAAATTTTAACTCCGCTGTGTACGACCAAGCATAACAAAAAGGGCATAAGCGTATCGAGATCATCTATGTAGATGCAAAGTCAGAAAGAGAAACTATAAAAACAGTAATCATCAAAAAATGACCTGCTACACTGCTGACAGAACCTCTGCTCCAACCCCGCAACCATCGCATTGGGCGCCTTGGAATGCATCCCGCACACTTTATGCCTACAGTAGTACGTCTTAACGCCAGTCAGATCGGCATTGCATCCCTCCACCTGGCACCTTGGCGGCTGCGGCTGCCCTCCCTGCGCCTCCCCCTTACCTTTCCTAGATGAGGACGGCGCTGCTTCTGCTGCTGCTGCCTTTACCGGAGCCGGCAGCGGCCTGGAGGAGCTCCCACTCCCCCCTCCCCCAGAATCCTCAAAGTAAATCTTCTGCCCAAAGCTGAGGCCATGGAGAGCATCCCCGGAGGGGTTGAGAGAGCCCGGGTCCATCTTTTCCTGTCGCAGCGCCGTCTACAACCCATCCATGGCTCCGAAGGCAAGCGGAGGAGCAGGATAAGCAGGAATCGTCTTCTTGACAACCAGAGAGAAAGAGGCTAAAGGGGGGATACAAAAGGTAGGGTTCCGACGTCTTTCTGGCTCATAAAGCTGTCACTGCGCGCACAGCGGGAAAAAGTAGGGCATTTGCACCTAAATTATGAAATAAAAGTTTTGTATTAATTAATTAATTTCTCTTCTCAATTTTCTAGGAGGTAATAAATTTTTAAGATGATATTCTTCACATAAAAATAAAATGTATTGGAAAAGTACACAGTAGATTTCTTTTTGCGCATTTTTGCTTAAATAAGGGAGAAAAACAGGAAAGTACCCGGTGAAAGGGGAAATGGAGTTTGCTATTCGAGTAGAGACAAACTTCAATTTTCTTGTCCAAACATGTTGGCAATGAGAAATCCAAAACAGCTTCAAGCACTTCAATGAGACTGGTGGTAACTTCATGCATAGGAGATTGTTCCACCCTCTAAAGTCGAACGCGGCTTGATCTCGGGAAAAACAAAAAAAATCGGACAACAAAAATATGGAAATCTGAAAATTAAAGACACCTTCAAAAATAACAAGCACAATATGTTTACAAACAAGGTTGAGACGGCCGGCATGTGAAGTTGAGTTTCTTCCAAACTGTTAATTAAGATTACAACTTACAATGTGAATCAAATCAACTTTTACTAACTAAATTAGAGTGGTTTTTTTTCTCCCTACCCCACCTCTCATCTACGTCCTCGCTTCCTCGACGTCGACGCCGTAGACCTGGTGATAGAAGGCGGCACCGCCTCCTCCCTTGCCCTCTTGGCAGGCGGCAGGGCAATCGCCGACCCCCTTTTCGGAGGCCTCCCCACGCTCCTTTTTCCTGAACCACCACCGCTCATGTCCGCAGCCGATCTGCTTCCGCCGGCAGTCGCAACACGGGCGCTCTGTTGTTTCCCTTTCGCCTGCTTCTTCTGCTCGGTAGCTTTTCCGTCGCTGACGGGACCGGGGGGAGGGGAGGCCTTCGACGTGTCCATCAAAGTGCCCTTGGGGCTCCGTTTCATCCGGTTCAAGAAGCCGGCTGCGCTTTGCCTCTTCACCGCGGAGCTTGTAGAAGCTGTACGGCCGTCGCCATTCTTGTCTGGTTTTCGCGGCTCGTCGACAGCCGCCTCGCTTTCGACTATTTTGGACTTGACGTTAGGAACGGTAGCAAGGTTGAGCCTTTTGGCGGCCGCGGCTGCCTGCGCTTTACCAAACCGGGGTTTGCTGGTGCGCAAGCCCCTGGCAGTCCCACTAAGCACGGACCTATCCTTGGTGATCTTCTTCGGGAGGCTCTTCTCCTCGCTCTCCGAAGGTCCCGGCTTCTCCTCTTTCTCATCCCTCACTTCCTCAGAGGCTAACTTGTTGGAAATGGAACTGGGCTTGCGGCACATGATCAGCGGCGCAGAGGAGATTGGCTTGTCGGCGAAAGCGCCATCGAGGCCCGGCTCGGCCTCGGGCGTCGGGATGGGTGGCTTGGGAGGCAGCTGGATGGGCGGCGGCGTTAGTTCCTTTGGAACTGGAAAGACAACCGCCATCTCCTTGGCCACTACGCGGCGGAGCTGAAGGGCAGCGACGGACTCCGGTGAGTCTCTGGGGAAGAAAACGGCTGCGTTAGTGCAGAGGAGAAGGAGATCCCGGAAGAACTCCGCCGTCGAATACGGGCGGTCGGATCTTGCGCGATCCAGCTTGACTCGCACCATCTCCAGGTCCATGGGTTGGCGCACCAAGTCTCGATAGATTGCACTTTCCTGCACGGTCAACAATATAAATCGTCAGCCTAATAAATCAACACCCTAAACACCGCAATATATGAAAAACGGCATTTATGCGATGCAAATCGAAGGGCAGAAATGGAAAATTATATTTTTATCATAATTATTAGGTTAAATCTAAAAAATAGAATAAGTACGATTTCAACTGTTTGTCCGACTTGAAATAAGGACAAGCATCCCTTCACTCTCAACAAGCAAAATACAAATCCGTATCCGAATAATACAAAGTATTAATTCTTATACGACGAAACTAATAGCAAAAGGAGAAACCCTTGACCCAAAAAAGAAACAAATCGAAATGTGGATTGATGTATGATATTTAACCGTATTCTTAGTTTCTTAAAAGGTCCATTTCTGTTTATTTATTGTTCTCTCAATTAGTTCCTCCCTAACAATCTGATTCCTTTTCTCTGAATTTATTCCAAAGTATCGAAACTATGCTCTTCCCTCCCATCACCAACTTGGAGGCACCGTTTAGGTTCCAGATTAACAAATCGTGGGCATCTAATCACCTGGGCTGAGGCATTCTCCACCGTCCAATCCCAAGTCAACGCGCTTTTCTAGTATACTTATCTTGTTCGTTCGCAATCAACGGTCCAAAAGGGCCGATGGAAGTGAGGATTTGGGTCCTGCACGAGTTTTTACCAGATCCTTGACTTGTTGCGCGATCAATTACTAATCGTCGTTTCTCCCCGAGAAAAGGAACATTTCCCATAAATAGCGGCAGAAATAGTAAAAGTTGAGATTGAAAATAACCAACCTGGCTCTCGAATCGACGGTTGAAGATCGAACCGTATTTGTTCGAGCGGATGATCGCGAGGACCGCCAGCAAAGGCTGTGATTCGGCGACCACCTGCTGGCTCATGATCGACGCTTCCTCGGCCTCCATCTCCTCCACCCTGCCGCTGGAAACCGCCTTCCTCCGCCGGGACAAGCTGGCCGAGCTCTGCATATCGCTGCTCTCCTTCTCCCCTTCCCCGCTCTTCGACTCGGCGGTGAACTCTCCCGCCGCGTGCGGTCTGGAGGTCCAGCCTTCCGCAGGACTGCCCGTGCTCCCGTTGTACGAAGCCTCCTCGGCCGCCTTCTCGTCGCCACCCGAGGAAGGATCTGCCGCGTCGACGTCTTCTCCATCGCCGGCCATAGCCGTATGCGGCTTCCGACCGTGCTTACTGTGTTTCTCCTTTGGATCCGTTGAGTCGGACCGCTCGAAAGAAGGGCCGGATGCACCGGCGGAGGAGGTCGGCTCTCCGACGAGGCTTTCAGGCCTCGCACCCGGCGGAGCATCCGATTTTCCTTCATATGCTGGTTTCCCGTCACCAGATTCCGACTCCGCCAACCTCCGTTCGCGCTCCTCTTGCAGGCTTTTCACCTTCGATTGCAAAGATCTAAAAATATATAAAATTTAAAACAATATAAATTTGAAACAACATTCTTGGGACCGTTTGTTCTTCATCCGATGGCCAAGAAAAAACACAAAATTAAAGGAGCCAAATAAAATACAAAGACGAGAGAATTAATCACATCGATTACCTGATCGAGAAATCGTATTGATCCACCTCACGGCGGAGCTCGGCGACGCGAAGCCTCCGGAGCTCCTCGAGCCAAGGCACGTCGGCGTCATCTCCGTCGTCGTTCACTCCTCCGTCGACGCTGCCGGAACTAAACCGGCGCTGAAGGTTGCGGAATCTCTGGAAGCATCCCTGGGCGGTGAGTGAGCCGGAGCCGGAGGCGCGGGACTGGATCTCAGTCGCGACGAAATCCCAACGGCGCGTGCCGTGCCGGACTACCGCGAACGCGAGGAGGAGCTCCTCCCGCGTCCCCCAGACCTCCTTCTCCTCCGGATCACCGGATCTCTCCATCTCCTCATCCCACGCTCACCCTCTCGCTCCCATCGACACCGCCGCCGCCGCCGCCGCCGCAATCAATTCTAGGGTTTCACCTCTCTCTCTCCTCTATTCCTCCCTCGCGCTGTTTTAGGAACTCCGTTTTTTTCTGTTTATGTTTTTTCAATTTTTTCCCGTATTTTCTTTTTAATTTCCGTTCCGCTTGTGTGGTTTATAATGCTTTCGATCTATACGCAACTCTTTCAAAAGGAGTGGTTTCCCAACACTATCAAATTATCTTTAAATTGTTTCGAAATGACGCCACTGCCCTTTTCTGGAGAACGAGAGCTCGTGACCGTCGATCTCGTGACGCTGTCCTGAAAGCAGTAAGCCAGAGCATCAGAAGCTCCACCTACCATTGTTGACGTGGCGTAAAACACGGAGCCGTTCGTTTATTTTTTATAATTATTATTAAAATAATTTTTTAATTTAAATTTAATAATGGAGACATCATTTAACTATATTTTATTCAAACACATTAAAAATAAAATCATCCTTAATATATAAATATTAAAATAAAAAAATCTCTACCTAATTAAAATAATATAAAATAGTCCCTATTTTATAAAATAATGATAAAGTTAAAAAAGATATTTTTATCGAAAAATTCAAAAAAAATATATACAAATATAAAAAAAATATAATTTCTCAATAATAAAGTTCTAATATATACAAATTAGAATTTTATTGGTTGATTATTAATTTAGTTGAAAAACTACTTTCGTATCAACTATATTAATAATTAGCAAAGTTTCCTCGGGTGGTGCGGTGGTTAAGGTATGGTAGGTTGTTACATGAGATCTTGGGGTCGAAACTCGACATGTCCGAGATGCCCTCCCCATGCCTTGACCACTTGCACTAATGGCTAGTAGTCACCCGTAATTTACCTCCTCTGTGTTGGCCAAATGACGGGGCGTTGAGGGTGAGCATCACCTTTTTGTCATGTATTAATAATCAACTAAAACAGTTCTAGTTTATATATATTTGGACTTATCTTTAATATATCATTGAGAAATTATATTATTTAGTATATTTGTATATATTTTTAGATATATTGTAAAAAAAATATTATTTTTTAAAATTTATTATAAATTTTATAAATTAGGGACTATTTTATTTTTTCATTAAGGACTATTTTACTTCAATATTTATATGTTATGGATGATTTTATTTTTAATATGTTTGAATGAAATATAATGAAAGAGTGAGTCGGTCATTTTACATTTTTTATCTATAATATATTGTCTAAAAATGATGTGAGAGACCAAATTAAAGTAAATTAAAAGTTCATTTTAAATATGTTGAAACCTCAAGGACCAAAATAAATTTTATCTGACTTTTGATAGTAGAGAAATGCGTGGAGATTTTTACTTTTGGCATAGATGTGACATTAATGCACGTTTACCTCGAGGTGTAGATTGAGGAGGGAAAGGAGTCCACCGTAGAAATATATCATTTAAGAATGGAATGGAAAGACGAGAAATTCTAAGTAAACTGGAAGAAGAAGAGGAATGAAATATGAGGGGGTGAGGTCGTGATTGCTAATGTACCGAGGAGAGAACACTTGCGTGGAGTCATTGACGTTGTAGCACCCGGATCAAACGTATCAAATTACAATTAAATACCGAACATCTCTACACTAAGGTAGTATAGGGATAACTCGAGTCATTTCCCAACGAATGTAACGATGGATAATAGTTCTTATGATTGATTATTGATTTTGAGTTTTTTTATATATAAATGGGGATTTTGACTCGCTAAGTCTAGAAAATGAAGACAATGCATGTAATGAAATATAATCTTAATAAATGAAAGACAATGAGAGTAAAGAAAATTTAGTCTAACCTAAACTAAGATGGCAAGAAAAAAAAGCAACATAAAGTAAAGTAATTAATGAAACTAAGCATGAAACTAAACCTAAAGCATTAAAGAAACATAATCTAACTTAACCTAATT
>JBAMIE010000001.1:701520-712789 GCA_037177295.1 Kaempferia parviflora | reverse complement strand
AATCGAACATCCCGGATCATCGACACCGGGAATCGAACATCCCGGATCACAGACACCGGGAGTCGAACCTCCTGAATTGAGACACTGGGATTTGAACATCCCGGATCGAGACACCGAGAGTCGAACATCCCGGATCGAAAACCTGCAAACTCCACAGACTTGTTAGATCACGCATACTCTAACTTTAATCTATTTGTCATTCATCAAAACCTAAGTTTCACTGTCAATGCAAACTGAACCAACACTATTCAACTGCCCAAGGTTACTAGTCATCCGTGATTTACCTTTTCCATATTAGTTTAGGACGGACTGACTAACGGAGATGCTAAGGATGAACAAATCACCTTTTACCACCATTCACATTGTCCTATTTATTAAGGCACGCTCCCGTGCCCTAATAGGTTATTGGATCTTGAGTCTCCGGATCTGTTATGCTAGAAGGGGAATCGAGTTCCCCTGGTTTCAATATGTTTTTTGCATTATTAGTTAGACCTGCAGTTTGATCTACTTAATTTGGATTTCACTGCTGATTGCTTCATAGAAGCTGTCTTTCTCTTTCGTTTGCATTCCTTTGTTCTATCTTTCACTGAGAGCATTTTGTAGTTTGTGGGAATAAGGAGGGGACTGCCCCTTCCCTCGTTTTGGGAGGCGGCTTTGCAGCTTTTAGTTTACTTGGTGGTGGAAGACTATCTCAACTACTGGATTCACCGACTACTGCATACTAAATGGTTGTACGAGAAGATCCACTGCGTCCACCATGAATTCACAGCTCCGATGGGCTTTTCATCACTCTATGCTCATTGGGCTGACTTGCTGTTCTCTGGGATCGCCGGCTTTGCAGGGCCCGTTTTCGTCCCTGGCCACGTTACCATCTTCTGGCTCTACGGGGTCCTCCGCCAGCTTGGATCGATTGAGTACCACAGTGGGTATTGTCCTCATTCCACATTATCTTAATTTCCTCTTACGTAAGTTTAAGATTATAATTATCTGAAACATTATCTTACTTTTTCTTTGATCCATTAATTATTCTACAAGATTACACTGCTAGAATAATGAACAGCATATCTGAAAAGGTGACTTCTGTGACTACTCTTCTAGCGTATTGGTCTTGAACAACTGCAGTTGAGAAAGTCAAGCTAAATAACTATCTTTCTTGATGATGCATGGAAGGAAATGTTAGAATTATGCATACTAGCTATATTGGGTTGAACATGAAATCTATGATGTTAGACGACGCTTAGAAATTCAAATAATTAAGCTGAAGAAAAAGACACTATAAATGGTACGGTAAGACGATTGATTAAAAACAGTTTTTGAAAGTAATTTCTGTAATGAAATAATTAGGCAAAAATGACAGAAGGTTAATTATAAGTTTGTTCTAATCTAGGTAAACTTTCCAACTTCAACATATCCATTACTGGAATTTTGAAGAATTAAGAAGCTAGAGAATATTATAAGTTTTATATTCACATTCTTACATCATTCATGGATATTTATTTATGCATTAAATTATCAATTTGTTTCTAACCAACCAATTCATCTTTTGATATATATTGATCCTTCACTTTTTCTATCACAGAACAACTTTTTTTTTTTTTTTTGTAACTTTGTGTCGCTTAAAATCGATCCATCATATTAAGCCACTGATAAGTAATATTTGATCTTCTCAATTGATTCCATTCGTTTTCACTTTTATCAGCTATTATGCAGGTTTCAGGTCTTGAGCTCATCATTTGCATAACATTTGTTTTTCATGAAACATATTGTATGCAGATACTGACATTTTATTTTTGCTGAATGCCTCCATGAACAGATATGACTTCCCTTGGTCTCCAACCAAATTTGTTCCCTTCTATGGAGGAGCCAAATATCATGATTATCATCACTATGTAGGACATCATAGCCAAAGCAATTTTGCTGTAGTTTTTACCTACTGTGACTATATTTACCGCACGGATAAGGTCAGTGAATCTTGCCAGTTTCGATTCATAGGAGATATTTGATGCCACTGATAGAAATAGAGATGAAGAAATAAAATAAAAACAGGGGACATAATTTCTGGATTGTATTATTAATGAAGCTAATAGGCTTATTTATAGAAGTTGTCTAAACAATAATAGAAAAATTAAATATGACATATAATAATAATAATAATAATAATAATAATAATAATAATAATAATAATAATAATAATAATAATAATAATACAAGTTGTCTAAACATATAATAAACTTAGAAATATTATCTTTTGCTATCGATTTATGTTGATCCTGATGTCAAATATGATAAATCTTAATTGATTGAAATCAATTCAAGATTATTATCCATTATTATCATTACCCCCAACAAATCTAATGGGAGTGCATAAACATTGAGTTTGGGAGCTAACTTGGTAAAACGTTGTTTAGATAATGACTTGCTAAATATGTCAGCAATTTGATCTTCTGTAGAGATGTAAGAAACTGAAAGTTGTGGAGTCGCCACACACTCGCAAATAAAATGAAAATCAATCTCTACATGCCTGGTACGAGCATGAAAAATTGAATTTGCCGTAAGATAAAGTGCTTTAATATTATCACACCAGATTTTGGGTTTAGCGGTTTGGAAAAAATGTAATTCCAAAAGAAGACACTGTAGCCAAATAATTTCGGATGTCACGTTACCTATAGCTGTATATTCAGCTTCAGTGCTTGAGCAAAAGACCATAGGTTGCTTCTTTGAAAGCTAAGAAATTAGATTTTGCCCAAGAAATATGACATATCCACTAGTAGAACGTCTATCTTCGAGAGATCCGGCCCAATCTGCATCACAGTGGGCAATTGACTCTCGTGAGGACTAACGATATAAAAGAAGACCATGTAAAATAGTATCTTTGAGATATCATAGGAAAATGCATGAATTAACAAGCACGATTGACAGCGAAAATAATATTGGGTAGTGTAATGATGACATATTGTATGCCACCAACAATACTTCGATAGATCTGGGGGGTTGACCATTAACGAGGAGGATAAAGGTGCAGTGAAACCTCCTTCAATGATTGGTATGGAGATAGGACGTGCACCATTCATTTTAGCTCGGTGTAGAAGTCCAATAATATATTTGCTTTGAGAGAGAAGACAACCTTCAAAATGTGAAAGAAACTCTATGCTAAGGAAAAAAAGAGCATTACTGAGATTCAGAATAGGAAACTCTTGATAAAGAAGATGGAGTAAAGTAACAATGCAATTTTAATCACTACCTATTATTAAGATATCATCTACATAAATTAGAAGAAATATTAAAAATTCCTTATTGCATTTATAGAATAGGGAAGAGTCAGTTTTTGAGCCAGAAAATCCCTGAGTATGAAGCCAGGTAGATAGACGATGAAATCATGCATGTGGTGCTTGCTTAAAACTATATATAGATTTCTAAAGTTAATACACATGTGTTGGAAGTTGCGAGTAAATGAATCCAGATGGTTTCTCCATAAAAAATAGTTTCTTAAGGTATCCATGAAGTAAAGTATTGGAAACATTTAATTATTGTATCGGCTAATTAGAGCTAATATCTATAAATAGTAACAATCTGAGAGTTGTAATTTTGATGACTAGACTAAAAGTATCATTAAAGTTAATACTTAGTTGTTGATTAAAGCCTCTAGCATTAAGGTGAGCTTTGTAACATTCAATGGATCCATCTGCATGATACTTGATTTCGTAAACCTATTTAGAGCCCACAATATTCATAGATGATATACGAGGAACTAAGCTCCAGGTTGCATTGTGAAAAAGATCATCGAACTCTTAGCCATTGCAGCATGTCAATTTAGATCTTTGACTGCTTGTGTAAAGCTAGAAGGATCAACAAAATTTGAAGAAGCAATAAGAGCACATGGGAGAGGATAACGAGTGGAAACTAGTGGACATCGTGCATAAATATCGGTTATAGGAAGCATTCGACGAGGAGTATCATCATCAGAGCTACTAGGAGATGAGTGGTCAAATTGATGGAAATCAAAACTAGAGAGTGGATCACCACTAGCCGCTGAGTCTGTAGGAATTTGTGGACATGGAGCAAGACCCAAGATACCATCTCCCCTTGTACTTTCAATACGTCTTGATGGAGCAAATCTGTGGAGATTCTAGCATATCACTAGGTGATATTAGAAAGATGCCTTGATTATTTGAAGGAGGATCCGAGGTAGCAACTGCAAATGAAAAAGAGACTCATCAAAAGTAACATGTCGAAAAATATATATCTGCCCAGTCGAAAAGTTACTATAACTAAGAAAAATACATTGTTGAGAGTGTGAGTTTAACTTATATTTAGAGTAAGGTTGTAATCAAAGATAACATTCACAACCAAAAATGAGGAAGAATGAGTAATCTGAAGGGCAATTATAAAGTCTTTCCAAGGGACACTTGTTTTGAAGTAGTAGAGTGGGTAAACGATTGATAAGGTAGACTGCGGTTTGGACGACATCACCTAAAATTTAAGTGGAGCTGAGGCATGATTAAGAAGAACTATGGTAGTTTCAATTACATGACAATGTTTTCTCTCAATAGATCTATTTTGTTCAGGAGTGTCAGATAAGATACCTGATGAAGGATGCAGAGGAGGTAAGATGACGATGAAGCGTTTGATACTCTCCTCCCCAATCAAAATAAAGGAAGAGTAATTTAAGATCAAAATAGAGCTCAACATGCTTTTGAAAACGATAAAAAATATCAAAGGGATCAAACTTTCTTTTCATTGGAAAAATCCAAGTGAAGTTACTTAAGTTATCATAAAAATAACATAATAAAGAAAACTCTGATTAGATAGAATAGGAGCATGACCTCATACATTAAAGTGAATAATTTTCAAAGGAAAATGTATGAGTAGAGGAAACAAAAGGTAGCTTATGAAATTTTATTTTCATACAAGCTTCACATAAATGAGATGATTAGGCTAAGGAAGTTGGTAAACCTAGGTGATTAACTATATTTTAAATAAGACGTAGAGACAGATCACCTAGGTATGCATGCTAAGAGAATTTGTCACATTCTCCAACAAAGGCTTTGAGCGAGGTGGGTTGAAGATGATAAAGACCATTTTTAATGTCCCCCTTAGAGTAGAATACTTCCTGTCACTGGATCCCTTATAAGACAATGATGAGAATGAAATTTAAAGAACACATTATTATCAAGAGCAAATTGACATACGGAAAGTAAATTCTTAGTGATAGAAGAGACATGAAGAGTGTTGCGTAAGCAAAAAGCATAACCACATGAATCAAAGGATGTGTTTCCAAAGTGAGCAATTTACAAACCCGAGCCATTGCCTATTTACACCATGCCAGGTCTATGATAAGGCAAAGCTTCTGTGAGAATATCATATTCCAATGTAACATGATAAGTTGCTTCAGAATCCGAATACCAACTTGGGGTTCTAGGAGCTGATGACATTGTATTAGAAGGGATGGAGAGTAAGAGTGCTCCAGAGTGAGATGACTGAGTACAGATTGCCAGGATGTGAGAGGAGGCCAATTTAATGATGCAAGTTCTCCTAGTAAATTTGAATCAAACCTTTTATAACAATTTTGAGCATAGTGACCATAGTTGAGGCAAATCTGACAACATCATCAACCTCGACCTCGACCTTAACCTCGGCCTTGACCTCTGTGACCTCAATTCTGATTTTCATGTTCATGTCGCGGAGGAGGTTGATTATGTCAATCAGGTTGTGGAGCTTTGTTAGTCACGTGTGCTGATAAAGATATAGAATCTAACATCCTTTGAGATTGTATTTGTAGAAGTCTTTCAAGAGATGATAGCATACCATGAAGAGTTTCAAGCAACACTTGATCCATGCGAGTCGTCACACTAGGAACATGATCAAACCTGCAAGAACAAGCATTAATAGTTATGAATCAGAGACTAAATGCCCAATTGCAACTAGGTTGTTGGCAATGGTCTTGACTAATTGTAATAGTCATTGATGAAGACATCTTCTCGTTGCATAGACTGTAGTTGTAGACGAAGTTGAAGAATCCGTGCTTGAGAGTTGGATGCAAAAGTGTGATCAAGAGCTTCTTAAATTTGATGAGAGGTGTTGAGCCTGACAAGCATAGAAAGTATAGGCTCAGTAATTGATGAAATTAACCAAGTCAAGATTAATTGGTCCTTAAACCAAAAAGCATTAGATGAATCATCTTTTTGAGGCGGGAATGAATTACCATCAACATGACTAAGTAAATCATAAAAACTAAGTAAAGGAAGAAATTATAATTTCCAAAGTAAATAGTTACTATGGTCAAGTTTAACAGAAAAAGAAGGAATTGTATAAATAGAGAAAGAGGTATTTTGTGGTGATGACAGGATCTATGTAGAAGTTTAAGAAGACATGTGGGACATGTTGGCCGTCGTTGTGACCCCGGAAGCTAGCGGTGGTGGTCCGCTGGAGAGGGAAAAAAAACAAAGGGAGAAAATAAAAGGATTCTGTTGACGTGGAGGAAGAAAAAACAAAGAGAGAATAAAAGGGAAGGGTGAGGTGGCGGATGCTGGAAAAGAGAGGATTCTATTGATATTGTGTGCGTGAGGGGTTGTGGGGGTGGCGGCGGATTTGAGATAACTCAGGTAAGAATAGCAGAAAAGTGACGACGCGGCTGTCAAGGAAGAAAAGATATTGGTACGGTTAGAAAAAAATTAATTGACGAAGGATTCACGGCTTTGATAGCATGATAGAAAAGAGAAGAAGATAAACGTAAAATAAAGAATAAAGAATAAAATTTTTAGATGATATTATTACTGAAACTAATAAATTTATTTATAGTAGTTATCTAAATAATAATGAAAAAATTAAATATGACATATAATCATAATAATTATAATTATAATTATAATAATGAATATAATAATAAATTTGAAAATATTGTATTTGTTATTGTCAATTTGATTATAATGTCAAATATGACAAATCTCAATCAATTCAAAATTATTATACATTATTGTCATTAGCCACAATTAACTTCTTTCTTTCTATAATCACAGGGATACAAATACCACAAGGCACTCCTAGCAAAGGTACTTCCCAAACTTTATAATTTTCGGTTAATCATTATCAGACTTTGCATTTGCACTGCTTAGATGTTCCTGATTGTTTGTGATTAAAGGAGCAGTCGTCAAACTACAATGACAAAGGACAAACCAATGGTTTTAAGGGCGATAGGAAGCTCAATTAGGCTTATGGTGTACGTACTGGCCTGTTTGTTACTTACAAACTTCTACCTAGCAGATCTCTCGCTTCATATTGCAACTGATAATAGAAGTGGGATTCATTTGTGTCCTGTGTGTGTGTGATCTTTGCAGAATTGGGTTGACTATATCTATATCATCAGACATTATTAATAAATTAAAGGTATCAGTACCCTTGGTCTCTTTGGTAGCCTGGTCTTTGCAGATTAAAATTTTCAAAATGCTGATGGTGTATATGAACATTAAGGAGGGTATTTCAACTAGGGTTTTATACTCCAGCAACTAAAATTGAAACTTTAGAAGTATGGGAAAATTAATTTTCTCACATAAGAAATACACATTGCTAATGCAAAATTGCATGTCTTTACTAATTTTATAATTCTCATTTCAAATTTTATTTTACAAATACGGTATTGTGAGATTCAAAATTTTACATAAATTTAACTGAGTTTTTTTTTAAAGAAACCCTATTTCAAATACATTTTCAAATATCAAATACATATAATTAATTAAAAAAAAAATCTAAAGACGCCATTTTCACCTACATTTCATTGCAAACTTCTAAGATAATTATACACTATTTTTCAATGATCACTATGTAGATGTTTCAAAATCATCTACACTTTGAAGATACAAACACACTGTCATATATATAACAAAACATCCTTATGCTTCATGTGTGCATTAATTCACTCACAAAAATCAGCACTAATCCCAAAATGATCACAAATGAAAATAGTCATTACTGTAAATTCAGCTCTAATGAATGAATTGTTTTAATGGTTTCTATAGTGAGACACTCCTGGACTGAGACACTCCTGGACTTCTGCCCTTTTCCTTCCCATTTTACACACCTATGTTACTTCGATGCAGGTCTGAGTATTGTATATCTCCAATGCAGGCACGTATTAAGTATAATAATAATCAACTTGACTATCATTTTAGCACTATAACTATCAACAAAAGCATAAGATACAGTAGTTCAGATGTAAACTAGGTGTTCAGCACAAAATGGTACATTTGCTATGAATTAACCTTTTTTATTAAAAACAAACTTTCCTATAAACTAGGTATTTGTCTTTTTGTCGTCCTATGTTCTACGTTTAGATGCCATTTGTTTAGTGCATATCTGCTTGCTAGAACAATAATCCTTCTGTTCTTTTTTTATGTAACTTGAATTATAGAATTCTATAATTGCTTAAGAGGCGCTGTGTGGGTGACCTTGAACGAAGTTAAGGGGAGGCTCAAAGTAAGTTAAGAGTAACTAGATGCCTGAGGGAAGGCTCGGAGTAGATAAAGAGTGACCGGATTCTTAAGACAAGACCTATAACAAGTCAAAGTTATTGAATACTTGTGGGTAGACTCGAAGTAGGTCAAGAGTGACCGAATATTCATTAGGAGGCTCGGAGCAAATTGAGAGTGATCGGATGTTTGAGGGAAACTCCGGACTAAGTCAAGAGTGATCAAATACTTGAAGAGAGATCCAAACCATGAGAGTAATGGTGATCTTTCGTTTGAGAGAAGATTGTTGTGAATACAATGAAAGTCCAACATTAGAAATATATAGAAAAGAACATGAGTTTCAAAAATGAAAACTATTTCCATTGTTATGATGTCTTTTGGATAGAATCCAAAAATAAATTTTTGAGGACTTAGACTTAAAATGGATAATATGATATTATTATATAGATGTATGAATTCTTTTGATGATAACAATAATCTTATGTTGATGAGTTAATTAAATAGTTTAGAATGTAGAGTTACAAACTATTGTTAGTTTTTTTTATCCTTCTAATTTTTGTTGAATATAAATGTAAGATACGACAATAAAATAATAATTGTTATTGGACGAATAATTTTATTAGAATTTTTAGAAATTTTCTAAGATTTAATCAGAATTTGTATGACGGGTTTTGAGATGATATCCTATTAGCCTTAGGAAAAATCTGTTTTGAATATCAATTAAAAAAAATGATAAACCCAGTTAGCCTCGTTGATTATCTTTGGGGGTGGCTTGCCCGGCCCCACGGAAGTTTCCCACTGACCACCAGGGTAAATCGGGAAGTGCTCGTGGTAGGCGGCCTAGAAGCCCAGCGTCCCTTGGTTGCGATTCCCATTTAGAGTTTTGAATATCAATTAAAAAAAAAACGATAAACCCATCTCTGGGAGTGGCTGGCCCGGCCCCACGGAAGTTTCCCACCGACCACCAGGGTAAATCGGGAAGCGCTCGCGGTGGGCAGCTCAGAAGCCCAGCGTCCCTTAGTTACAATTCCCATTTAGAGGAAAAATTCTTGTAAAATGCGCCGTAGCTGGGAATCGAACCGTGGGTGCCTGAGAAATAACTAAACGCCCTTACCGCTGCACCATAGCCCCGGGGGCAACTCTTTTTAAAACTATATTTATAGGGAGTTAATTTTTACTAATCTAGCATAAATAATCTCACGTCTTTTGTAAATTATAGAATTGAAGTTTTATGGAACAAGAGTTAAACCCGTTGCTTTATTAATTTAGTTGAGAAGTTACATACTTCCTTACAAGCGATGAGTCGAAGTTTTGTCTCGTATTGCTTTGTTTAGAAGACTATTAATTTCGACATAATCATTCATGTTAATTGTTAGTTTTTTATTTTTCATGATGAATCTAGTTTCTATTTAAGGGATTCTCCTCAGATAATTCCCTATGTTATTTTTAAAGTTCAAGATATTTACTATAAGTCTCATTAATAAAGTTTAATATAGCAACAACAATTGAACGTAAAAGAAAAGGACAAACAAATATAAAAGACTTCATCGAGCGCAGGCCCGGACCTGTAGTGTAACAAGTGAGGCAAGTGCCTCAGGCCCAAAATATTTTGGGGCACCAAAATTTTAAAAGTAGGTGAAGAGCTAGATGCCGACATTGAGGTAGGAGACACGCTGCCGAAATATTGCGAGACAAGGCGAGAAAAGCACTGTTGCACGAGAAGATCTCCACATAGCCAGTCATCCATCAAAACACTTGGTGTAGCCGATCGGTGATGTTGATTGGCACTGCTCCTCGGAAAGTGTCACACTTCGTGATGTAGTAGATCAATCACCAGCCACGATTATTCATCATATAGCCCGTGAGCACATCCTCTATCACCAATCCTTAGATCCACCCAATCCCTTCGAACTTTGATTCATCCTTGTACCTTCACACAAGCTGTTCAATGAAATGTTCAATAGAAATTGGACGATAAATTTGCATCGATAGGTGCACCAACTAGCAGGAGATGACGGAGACAGCCTCCACAACGGTGGCTACGTCGAGGGTTAGGCGTGGCTCCAGCAAGGCATCAGGCGAGCGACCATTCTTGATACCTGGGTGGTTGGCCAAGGGGTGGCCTTGAAACTCGACCACTGCAATGGAATAGATAAACATTTTGAAGTTGCTAAATTTAATCGGCGTGATGAGGTCCGGGTGCATAGACATGAGGCAATCGACTATGCCTCCTCGTTCAAGCTCCCCGATTTGGGCGATCCAGGCGGCGGCATCGTTGGACGCTTATTATGGTTGTAAAGTCTCATGCACTGATTGACACGAGGGAGGTTAAATTCATAGAGCGTGTAGCGGTGGAAGAGACAGTCGGTGCTAACGTACATGGGGCCTTAGAGACCGTTTAGGACACATATGTTTCTGTTATAGAAGACGATGTTGTGATTGACGTATCGATCGGTAGGGTCGATCCACTCGAAGCATTGTGGGGTCCATCATGTAGTACATTCCTCCCTGATGGCAAACGAGCTGTAGAAAGACCCTTCCTGAATATCAAATTTTGAGGGCACCATGTTTTGTGCTTGCCTCAGGCCTCAAAATATCAGTTCCGGCACTGACCATATATAATAGGGTACGATTCCTCCTTTCTGACACACCATTCCACTGTGGTGCTCCAGGAGGAGTGAGTTGGGATAAGATCTCACACTCAGCTAGATAGTCACGGAATTCATAGCCAAGGTATTCGCCACCTCGATCTGATCGAAGTATTTTAATACTCTTGCCAAGCTGGTTTTGTACTTCATTTCTGAATT
>JBAMIE010000001.1:630331-642044 GCA_037177295.1 Kaempferia parviflora | reverse complement strand
TTAACTTAATAATTAATTAACTAACTTGATCACACTTAAAACAAATTAAACTTCATCAATTTCAAAATTCAACTTGACTTAATAAACCTAACCTAATAATACTTAATTAATTAAACATTAACCTAACCAATTCAAAAACCTTAAATCAAATCAGTTAACCGAGTCATCTCACATAAATCATAGGTTAATCTTGATTGAAAACTCAGAACTGGTGACATGACTTAAGCTCCTTAGGAAAATTATACATATCATAAATACTTGGACTCTTAGAAATATACTATGTTCAGGGGGAGCAAAAATTATCCTTGTCTAATTTTCAAAATTGTCCTTCTTCGGATTTAGATTTTCAAACCCTATAATTTCAAAATTGCCTCTTTCTAAATTATGATTTTCCAAACTTATATTTTCAAAACATTCTGACTTGTCTTCAAATTAATTAGCAATTCAAAGCTTAACATTGTAAATTTTTTTGAAGTTGTAAAATATTTGTTTAAATCATCAACTTCTTTCTTGAAAATTTTTCAAAAGTTAGGATTTTAAAATTATTTTTGAAAAATTATTCTTATTGAAAATCCTAAAGATAACGTATCATTTAGAGGTTAAAAAGTACTCTTTAAAACCTATCATCTTGAAAATTTTGACAATGAAAATGATTTTTATAACTTAACTTTCTTAGAATGTTAAACAAATCATCATTTTTAAGACCTTATTTCAAAATTATTCTTTAAAGCTATCTTTCAAATATTATTCTTTTTTTTTTAATTTATGAATCAGTTTTATGACTTATCATTTTGAAAATTCTGAGGTTGAAAATAATTGTTTACCATTTTGAAAACTCAGAATTACAAACTTTAAGACCTTATTTTTAAAACTTAGTCTTTCATGAGATATTGAAATCTAATTTAAAAAGTCCATGCATTAACCTATCATTCTGAAAATTCTGAGATTGGACTTATCATGTTATAAATTCTGAAAATAAAACTTAACTTTCTTAGAATTTGAAACAATTCATCAGCTTTAAACTTTACATCCTTGTTTTAAAATTATTATTGAAAAATTATCTTTTTTTCCTGGATTTATCATTTTCAAAATCTATCATATTGAAAATCCTGAGATTAAAAATTTATGACTTATCTTCGAAAATTTAGAATTTCAAAACCATCTCTTATCAAACTCATACCTTCGGAAGTTTTCAAAAACTTGGATCAGTTGTGTTCAATGCCCCTATTTTTTTATGTGTGTCAAAGGGGGAGAGATAACAGGTTCAGGGGGAGAGATAATAAGGGAGAATTAATAAACTAGGGAGAGTTAAGTAGTTAGCTGAAATAGCTAACTGATTATTTACTGTTTGATGCTATTTTAACTTAACTGTGAACCTAGGTTGACAAACATCAAAAAGGGGGAGATTGTTGGTGCAGGTTGCACCAGAATCGAACCTGAGTTTTGATGTTGTCAAAGATTCAAGTTAAGTCTTATTATGATCTGATGAGCTAGTTGCTTGAGTGTGCAAGTGTTTATTCAACCGGAAAAGTCCTAGTAGGTCAGGTGGACCGAGGGGCAGAAATTCTTAACGATCGTGGAAGTTAGGCAGAAAGTCCAAGTGGGTCGCGGACCTGACACTTGATGGCAGAAAGTCCAGATAGGTCGAGGACCTGAGATCTGGCAGAGGAAGTCCTTGGTGGCCGATCAGTTGCTAAGCAGAAAGTCCAAACAGGTCGAGAGGACCAGATGTTTGGCAGGTAAGGTTGAGGTAAACAACTGGAGTAGAGAGACGGAGAGGTCGTGTCCCTGCGAGGGATAAACCTAGGTCGCTGATCCAACTGAAAAAAATCAGGAAGGTTTCCAGGTTGAGATCAAGACAGGTTCTACTGTGTTATCTTATTCATGCTTCATTTTATTGTGCTAACTCTGTGTGTACAAGTATACTTTATATTGTGCTAACTCTGTTTTACAGGTTGACTAAATTGATGGGATCAGTCGACCGAATGACTACCTCACATACAATCTCACGACTAAAAGGAAATCCAAGGATCGGTCAACTGAACATCAGAATCGGTCGACCGATCAATTAATGTCATTTATTGAGGAAGATCAGATCGAAGAAAATAAGATATTATCAGAGGATCAGTCGACTGAACAGGAGGTTCAATCGACCGAAAACTTTATTGTGAAGATCGGATCTGAAGAAAAAGGAAATCAGTAGAGATCAGGTGACCGATAGAAGGTTCGGTCTACTGATAGGTTCAATCGTCTGAATGACTTTTCAGTCAACCGAACACTGCCTATAAAAGCAGATTAGAGCCTCAGAGCAACTCTTCCACAACCATTCTTCATGAAAACTCTGTGCTCGGCCGTTCTACTACTACTACACTTGCGCAAGCTGCTGCACCTGATATTCTCCGACTTGAGTGTGTCTGCAAAGTTGGAATATTTTTGTAAGCTTGCATTTGTAATAACTTTGTACGTGTACCATCATTGCGCATATTATATTGCCCATCGGTATGGTCAAGGATCACGGGCCTTCGAGTAGGAGTCGAAGTCGACTCCAAACGAAGTAACCGAATTGTGTCTATATTGTTTTATCTACTTTCCGCTGCAACTCTAAATCGATAAAAGAAAAGATTTTTTACGAGCGATATTCATCCCCCCTTCTATCGCTACCGATCCTTCAAGTTCTGCCAACTGTCTAGTCCTCTCTACCTTCCCGTCAACCGTCTGGTCCTCCCTAACCCATCAGCTTGGCGTCTGGTCCCTATCAAGTATTTCAGTCGTGTACACTTGGTAAATGGATTAGAACACAACACCTAACTCTAACCTTTTATCATACATCAAAACCCGAGTTTAATTATTTGACTGCACCAACAATTTGAATGATAATGAGCAGCTCATTTTGAAACATTCATGAACAAGCTTATTTGTTAGCTTGTCTAAATCATAATTGAAATACATGGACACCGGGCTCTTTTTTTTTTGTCTAAATCTTACTTATAAATTTTCTATATTTTTTATTCAAATATATAAAAATATAATGATCTCTATAAATTTTTGACAATCTTAAATTGTATAATAATACATTAAAAATAAGAAAATAATATAATTTTTAGGTATTCAATCAATGTTTTATTTATCTAACGTTATTTATTGAGCACGATAGAAAGATTGAGCTTGGCTTAATCTCGAAAATATTTTTAATTAGCAAACTTGAGCAAGCTAAAAAAGAAAATGGATAAACTTAAATACAGTTCATCTTAGATCATTTACACCCCTTGAGAACAACTGTAGGGCCAATTGTTGATACGGATATCTAAAGAACTTGATCATCATATATAGGAACAAATCAACTAATACGAAACCTGAATAGCTACAGCTTTGAAAAAAAATACTCTTTTGTGCAATCCACATGTGCACCATTCAGAAATCCTATTTATTATCATAGAAATACTTGAGATGAAAACATTCATAGGGATCATTTCCTTCACTAATGTGAATGCCCTTTGAATTGAAGGTTGGTCTTCGCCATTCTATAATTTTATTGGAGCAGTTTATTTCAATTTCCTTTAAATGTTATCTGTCTTATATAATGTTTTTCCATTTTATCTTTTTTCCATCAGTTTTCACCAAACTATGTTCTGTTAGATATTCTTCTGTAATTTTATTAGAGCAATTTATTTCAATGTCCTTTAAATGCTATATTTCAGATAAATTGTTTTTTTTTCCATTGTAGCTTTTCCTTCAGTTTTCACCAAACTTTATTTTGTTAGGTATTCTTCTGTTAAACTACGTTTATTTTTATCAAAAGAAAAACTGAAATGTCTTATTAATTTCTTGTTGGTTTATTCTAATAAGCTTTTTTTTAATCTTTTTAAAGCTAATTTGTTTCTTTGGTCATTGCATGACCAATCATGTTATTATCATGTTTTTACTGTTTCTCTTGAGATATTAACTTATTTTCTCTACCTATTGTTGCATGTTCTTGTATGCAGATAATGGGTGTTATTGATGTTAAGCGCTGCAAGAAGGGATATGAGACACTAGTGAAGGAAGGACTTTGTGACGAAGTTGAGTCAAATTCAGTCTCTAGCGAATTGAATAAATCTAATTTTTTTTCTTCTTTCATATATCATTTATTGTTTCTAAACTAGGAAACTCTTATAGTAAGGTTGAAAATAAATATATGTACACTACTTCCTATTGCATACTCTCCTCTTTAATCTTGTAGCTTCAATGATAGTTGGATGAGCTGAGAACCGTTTATGAGGGCCTACCTGATTTCCTGGAGCAAGTAGAAGCTTTCTTTCCAATTACATTGTTTATGTTGGACTAAATTTTCTTGGCTATTATGCTGTGGTTATATTTGAGAATACCTTTTCAGGTATCAGCATATGAGAGTGCTTCCCTTCCAGTTCAGTATGGGTGGAAAAAGGACCCCTGTATATTCTATGTGCATCAAATAGGTTAGTTGTTGTCAATACTATAATTAACTCCGATGGTTTTCTCCATCATCAATAAACTTAGTGTAAAATTTTAGGAGAAGACTTGAACTCGCTTTTTTAATGTTTACATCTTCAACTTTTAAAAGATCATCATATTCCAACTTATAGCACTAGATAAATTCCACTTTTTAATGTTTCACAAGTTTTCATTGCTAGGATATTTGATGTGCATTTTTGATGAGAAACTTAGCGATGAAACATTGGGTAAACTTGAAGGTTTTGAATTTGCAGTAAGTTGTTTACAATTCTCAACGTGGTTCAAAATAAATGCCAGCTGACATGAAACTTTGTCAGTTTTCTGAAGATGGAGACATCAAGAAGTTCTTTTATCATACACCAAAGACTAAAGAATTGGACCATCTTCTTGGTGATATTTATCATAAAATTCTAGGTATGAATGATCCATCTAAAACAAGGAGGTTTCTTGTAGCTCCTTTTTTCTGAGGGATGATTCTTTTTGAGGTAGAAGTTGCTTGAATCTCTAAAATAACAAGATTTCTTTAAGAATGATTAAACTGATGCATTATTTGCCATCTACAATCACTGGTTTTTAAAAGTCAAGCCGATTTCCTTTTTTAGTAAAAAAAAAATCTGGTTATTGGGTATTACAATCACTATCGGAAAAAAAATAATCTTATATAAGTTCCACGTTTATTTAGTGGGTCTTAAGAGTTGTTCAATGTTGGATATTTTATTTATAGTGTTGCGTTAGTAACTGTTGTTGCCTAAGATCAGTGCCAATATAATATTTTTACCCTCTCAACATTGTATTATATCAACTAGGGGTGATAAAAAAAAAACCAACATACTCTACCCTATCCATAAAAATCTATCTGAAAAGATCTAAAAATTTCAGGTTTTTTCAGCTTCCGTATCAAGTTTCAAGCATCGGAAATGTTGTATCTTGGGGTTCAGGTCAAGTGTTCAAGTTATAAAACCACCCAAAATATCTTTCTCCCATTCAATCTCAAGATTATATACTGCTAGTTTTTATCTCATCAGCTTTCATTCCTATTACGTGCATAATTTATGTTTAAATTAGTTTTTTTTTTTTCATTTTCAGACATCTACTCCCTCTCTTTTAGTAAAACGATTTTCAAGTTAGTCTTCTGGCATTTCTATCCTCTGATTAGGTGACTGGAACCATAATCTCGCTTATATTTGCAACACTTTTCTTCTTCGGTTGCAATTTCAAGAAGATAAAATTAGTCTTTGTCCTTTTTCAGTATCCTCTCTCTCTCCAATATATATAAGGTTTTACGTAAATCTCCTCTATGACATCTGTCTATCAGAATAATATCAGCCTGTACTCAGTCTTATATTAACTCCTTTTTCTCACAAGTAGATGTTGGAACTCCTAATCTATAATTTTCATTCTGTGATCGTGCGTGTTACTCATGTTGAATCATTGGGATGGTGATCCTATGAGAATGTGTCTATCATTTACATTTTTTTTAATTATGTTAGAAGCTATAGAAAATGTCATTGAAATCTGTTCATCTATTTCATCGAACATATTTCCCTGCATTCTTAGTTATTTTGAGTAGTACACCAAGAACAGTTATTAGTTGTAATTTTATGGTTCCATTCTGTATCTATCTTACTCTTTTTTCTATTTTGGTTTTGTTAAATTGTCTATTAAATATCATGGTTTGCTATGTCTGACTTGTGAGAAAAGATAACACAAACTTTTGTGCAGATATGGAGAGAGCAATTATTAGGGATTTGATATCCCGATTACTTAATTTTGTTCCCCAGCTAATCAAGGCAGTGAGCTTTGCAGCAGAGCTTGATTGGTGATCTCTCTTACACTTGGATGTTAGCTGCATTTTGACTGACTGATTTTAGTTGATTTTCCTCACATATTACCCCTTTTATACTAACTGTTTACTATCCTCTGAATTATTCATCAGCATTTTGTCGTTGGCAATGATTGCTCGTCAAAACAATTATGTACGCCCCATCTTGACCCAGGATACGATTCTTGACATAAGGAATGGCAGGTATCTTTTTCACATGGTAAAGAATTTGTGATTTAAAGTTGTTTACCTGGATGCATTAATAATCTTATTAGTGGGTAACATATAGTTAAAAAGGAACTCAAGTTATTATTATAATTTTACTTGATTTTTCAGGCATGTTTTACAGGAGATGACTGTTGATACCTTTGTCCCAAATGACACAAGAATACTTAATGAGGGTGACACTAGGAATTCATCTTAACTCTAAATTATGATTAAATTTATATCAGAGGTTTTGTGTTTCTTTTTCAGGGAGAATAAATATCATAACTGGTCCTAATTATTCAGGAAAAAGCATTTATGTCAAGCAGGTGAAACCCTGTGATCATTTTTATTCATAATTGATTAATTTTACCATGATAATATATGAGTATAACAGAGGGTTGCACTCTTTCTTTTTTTTAACATTAATTTACTGTTGAGAGCATTCTATTATAGTATTACACTAATATTAGCAAGTATTGTTCTGAGCCAGCTAGCTTAGTCGGTAAGAGTATACAAGTTATTGCCAAGGTAGCCTTCTCAAACGTGAGTACTTGAGCAATCGCATATCTATGCTTGAAAAAAAAATGCAGCAACAATTGCTTCACTTTTATGTTTGTTCAATTATAAAGTAATTCTTGTTCTATCTTTTTTACTGCTGAATGTTGATATGTGAAATATTTAACTGTACAAGGTTGCATCTATATGATAACTATCATGTAGTTACATATGGGACTCGAGAAATCCTAAACCTAATACCAAAGTGGAACTAAATGCACTGGACCTAAATAACCTTTTGACTCTAATACTATTAACAGTGTTTTTTTTGGAACAATGAAAAACAGTTCTTACTGGATTTATATAATTTACAATTCTCATTTTTTTTCCTTTTCTTGTGAGTTAACATAGCTTATTGTTACTGTATATTTCAACTAAAATTTTGTAAATCTTGGTTCAAATGTAAAGCTAAAATAATAAAAAATAACCTATCTAAATTTTGTTAGAAAAATATCCTAGGTATTTTTTATTCTGTTTTAGTAATTCTGTTGTTAGATAGGTTTGACACAATTTCCTACCAATTCTCACTTTATTCAACTTACATATTGAAATATCAATATAACATTCTTCTGGCTAATATCCTTCCACTAAAATCTTGTGTTTTATTACTTATTTATAAAGCATGCATATCAATTGCATCAACAAAGTAAATGCTTTGATATTTGATATTGTATGAATTTTTTCATATTTAAATGAAATTTTATTGTAGGTGGCATTATTAGTTTTCCTTTCTCACCTTGGAAGTTTTGTGCCAGCTGATTCTGCAACTATTGGGATTACTGATAGGTTGAACATTAGGAATATCATTTTGCATAAGTTATATAGTAATTAAGCTATTTTATCAATTTCCTATTTCAGGAATTTTCTTCCCATTTTTTTTTCCTTTAGCAGAATCTTTTGTGCTATGGGAAACAAGCCTATGACTCCTGAGCAATCAACGTTCATGATTGACCTCCATCAAGTGGGGATGATGCTTAGGTAAATTTTTTAATATTTCTTCAGGTACACATGATAATGTTAACACTTTTGTCTGGCATGTATGCTCTAATGCATGGCTTCCTGTCTTTACAGACAAGCAACATCTCACTCCTTATGTTTAATGGATGAATTTGGCAAGGGCACTCTCACAGAAGGTTTGGCATTACTAGGAGCAGCAGCATTTATTACTCCATTCAATTTGAGCAGACAAACGGGCTTATATTCTTTCTTCTTGCTTGCTAAATCATTTCTAGATGGAATTGGATTGCTTGCAGCAGCTATTCATCATTTTGCGGACTATGAGAACCCACCGAAGGTAATGACTACATATTCCGCTCTTTTATGTAATTTTTTGGATATTTTTAGAATTATTTTAGCAGTCTAGGTAAATGGTTTATTTCCCTATTTATGATGGCCTCCTTGTCTGTCTATATTTTGTTTATAAACATGTAAGAGGCCAGTCATGTTCAACTGAGAAAGAAATTAAATGGAAAACAAATAATTCAAAATGATAACCTGCTAGCCTAATAGATTTCTTTTTGTTGATATAAAGATGGTCTCTGTAAGATCTTGCCGTCCTTTCTGTTAGGAATCTTGGTAAAAACAGAGGAAACTAGAAGCTCTTGTATGGGAATAAATGTAGCAAGCTCTTTTTCCTTTTCTAAGTTCAGAATAACAGTAGACAATGTGGCTTCAGAAGAGTATATTTTACATAAAATGATTTCTTTTTGGTTGAAATTAATTTTAAGCCTCATATGCCCAGAATGCTGTTTTGTTTTAACCTTCCAAACTAAATGTTATTAAGAAATTTAAAATTGCAAAATTTTGTTAATATTTGCACTATGTTGCATAGTTGCCATTGCTCTTGCTACTTTGTTACCATGCAAATCTGGTAAATCAGGAAAGTATCACTATCAAAACCATGTCAAAATGAGCTTGCATATGGTATTTTAAAAACATTTATATTTCAATGCAAAACTCACTAGCCAGGCGGGACAAATTAGCAGCTCCATTTATAAGCACATGCAGTGAAATCTATTGATTCTTATGTCAGGTATTGAGTGAGATTGCTTAACATTTACAGTGTTGGTAAATGAATCTACTATAATAATTCACAGGCATGTTCCTTTAGATGGTGATCCATTCCATGCAATATAAATCTGACATAATTTAGACTATTAATTTTCAAAAATGTTTCTCTCAATCTTAGCTATTTCAATCATTTGATACTGATCATTTACGTTCTCCCCACTTATCCCCCCTTCTCTCCGACTGTTGATTATAACATTTCAATTAATTAATCTATATTCTTCAGGTGCTCTTATGTACACATATGACAGAGATGTTTGACAAGAGTTGCTTACCCCAGGTTTAAATAATCTTGTTCAAAGAGTTCATTTATATTGTAATATCTGAAATAAGCAATTTAAAAAAAAAAAAATCTTGCAGTCTGAAAATATTAAATTCTACACAATGAGTGTATTACGACCTGATAGCAACTGTAACTGTACAAGCACTGAAGACATCATTTTCCTGTACAGGTATATATACATGGCTGGTTTTTCTTGCCTATTCTATTCTACAGCTTATATTGATTTTTTTTTTTTTGTTGTTGTAATTGGTTTTCTCTATGAAGGCTTATACCTGGACAAGCACCATTAAGCTATGGTATGGTTATTTGATTTTTTTCCTTTTGAAGAAAAAAAATTTTATGACTGCAATCTGGTTATCTTAGCCATCAAGTTTCTACTTCATTTCAAAGTAACAAGATTCAACTGATATTGCAGGACTACACTGTGCAAGGCTTGCCGGTATGCTTCCAACGAACCTCACATTTTGATTTTGTTTTTTCTTTCATGCCTAGGATGCAAAACATATTATTTTACGATGAAGGAGACTCACAAGTACAATAAACATTTTATTGAGAGCAACTTCAAACTTTCTTGTCAAGTCCTGCTTATAGAATCCATGTAACTGATCTCAAATGGTTGGATTAACACACTTGATGATTGTTAAGTGGTAACTAGAGTTCTCTATCAGATATTTGGACATTCTATTTCATCCTAGTAGGTTGCTACATTTGTTGGGACCAAGGAGAGCTAAAGGGGGGTGAATAGCTTCTCTTGTTTCGATGAAGATGAGTTGTAGCGGGAAATTTGAAGTGAGAACTCCACCAATGCTAACACGAAGGATTTCTTAGTATCTACCTCAACGAGGTGACTAATCCAAGGATCCGCCCTCTCTCACACATACACTATGAAAGAGCTCCTTCTCAGAAATACTCCGGAGGTGGAGAAACCCAGTACAACTCAAGAACAAGAAAATACAACTCGAAACAAGGAAACAAATGTAAATACAAATCGAAACATGACTTAACACTTTGAACCTTGAATCCCTTGAGCTTTTCTTGCTTTCAATGCCTCTTGAAGGTGGAAAATGCAGTATCACTTATCACCCCCAAATCTCAAGAATTAGCATGAAGAGGCAGAGAGGAAGAGATGATCTTTTGTGTTGGAGCGATCTTGTATTTTTGAACTTGCTGATCGCAACGGTCAAATCCCCAATCGATTGGGGCCTTTGATCAATCAACTGATCGATTCAGAGCATTTCTGTGCTCTTGCAAAAACCTCGGAATTGATTGACCAATCGATTCTGCCTATCTCGCATTTTTGCGAGAAAAACCAGCTCCAATCGATTGCCTAATCGATTGCCAGCTTCAATCGATCATTTGATCAATTCAGAAGCTCGTTGTTTGCTCAAAAACTCTCCCAATCGATTGCCCAATAGATTGGAAAGGATCTTGATCGATTACTCAATTGATCAAGACATATTTTTACTTATCTTAGTCGGTCAATAGATTGGTTGATCGATTGACCCCCTCCCAATCGATTGGCAAGTAGTAAAATGTGTAGAGCTCTAAACCATCTTCATTTTGCATCCGAAATCACCTCATTCCAATATCCGAATCAAAAGTTATGGCCTTTCAAAGATTGCTATGTCAGAACTTCCTCGTTCCATGCCAACTCCATGTTGGGCTTACGATCGCCAAGTATCCGGTCAACCTTTGACCCACTTATGTCAAAACTTCCTCTTTGTCAACTTTCCGTTACTTCCGATCACTAAGTATGGTCCTCTTTGACCTACTCGTCATTTCTTTGACCCACTTAGACTTTTTCCCTTGTGTCAAGTGTCTGATCACCTTGACCCACTTGGACTTACCTACCACTAGGTGTCTGGTCAACCTTGGCCCACCTGAACTTTCGATGCCTAACTTCATTCACTAGGGCTTTTCTCCACCAAGCTTCACTCACAAGGATTTTCACTTGACTCACAAGGATTTTTTTCACTGTCCGGCTTCACTCACCGGAACTTTCAATGTCTGACTTCACTCACCAGGGCTTTCCGGTTCACTCACCAGACTTTCCATCTACCCGACTTCACTCGTCAGGACTTTCTATTACTACTTCTCAAACAAAGTGTCTGGTTATTCATTGATCCACTTGAATTTTCTTCTTCTGCTAACCTTCTCGTTGGTCTTGTAGTCCTTGCCTAACTTTTAGCTAGGGCTTTCCAGTCAAGTATCCTGTCAACCTTGATTTAATTGACTTCTGGTCAACTTTTGACCTTCAATCTCCCAAATGGACAATTACACCTACAATCTCCATTTATATTGTCAAACAT
>JBAMIE010000001.1:602283-615633 GCA_037177295.1 Kaempferia parviflora | reverse complement strand
CTTGTTTAACATCCTTGTAATTCCGTAGGTAACATTTTCCAATTGCATCTTTGATTTATAAAACTACTAATCTTTATGCTAACTAAAGCAGCAATACTTGAGGTATTTTTGTGCTAATTACTTTCCTTCTTCCTCCACTCTTAATCTCTATTGTGAAGAGGAAGAAGACACACTTTATGAGAGGTTTGCTTCACAGAGAAGAAGCAAGTTTTTATTAGAAAGAGTACTCACGTGGATCCTTGGATTAGTCACTTCGGCTAGAGATGGATACCAAGTAAGAGTAAGATGTTAGCATTGTTTGTTTTTAAATTTTGTATTCTTCTTGCGCAACTAACACCGTAGGGAGAGAACCGACATCAATTCACGATCCAACAATAAGGTCAACATTGTGCCGGCAAGGAAGAGTGCAGTGAGAGAGATGTACTCAGGGTAAAACCCAATTTGAGGGTTTACCAGTTGACTGGTAGTTCAGTCGACTAAGCAGTCGACTGGAGAGCGAATAGAAAATTCTATTCGCTCAGATTGTGAAGGTCAATCGACTGACCAGTCGATTGATGTATGAAGCAGTCAATTCATTTGTCGACTGGTAAAGAGTTGTTGGGGTGTAACGATCATATTTTCACAAGGGCCAGTCGACTGGTGGCAGAAACACAGCTTAAGTATTTCCACTCGAGCTCTATATAATGGAGTTTGGTAAGCTTGAGAAAGGTTGACGAAATTAGAGGTAGTTAACCCCCAATAGAGTCTCCCAAGCTCAGAGCAAATCAAAGAGTCTTGATCGAGTTGTGGTGAAGTTTCTCTATTAATAAGTAGGATCGAGTTAACCGGAGTTTCGGGGATTGATCCACTGAAAGATCACAGGGATTGTCCACCTTATAGATAACCGTAGAGTATGAGCCCTAATTTTCGAAAAGAGGGAGATTGTTGGTCATGGAACACCAATGATTAAACATGAGTTTTGATAATGGCAAAGAGTTTTAAGTTAAGTGTTATTGTTGTTCTGACAAGCTGAACTAAGCATGCAGAAAAGTCCTAAGTGAACTTAGGCAAGTGGAAAATCCTAGGGGATGGTAACCTTAGGTCATAGGGGTAGGTCCTAGGGGGAAGTAACCCTAGGTTGTGGAAAGTCTTAGCTGCGGTTAGGCAACGAAGTCTTGGTCCGAGAGACTGGGCGGAAAGACTTGGCAGGTCAACGACGTCAGGCAAAAAATCCTACAGGTCAGGGATCAGATGTAGGTGGAAGCCTTGGAGGTCACGAACACCAGGTGAGAAATCTTAGGTCAAGCACCCTAGGTGAAAGTCTTGAGTCTCGGATGCTAAGCAAAAGTCCAAACGGTTTGGAGGACCGGTTAGCAACAAGTAAATTCTCCTGAGAAGATTAGGTGAGGAAGCATTCCCCGTTGAGGGAACAATAGGCATCAGTCCTACCTAGAGTTTCTGTTAAAATCTAAAAGTCAGGATCGGATAGTTCCTTGATTTTCAAATCATTATTATTCATATATTATTGTGCTAACTTGGTTTTGCAGAGTATATTTAGTATTTGGACTAATATGCTATGCAGGGAAGTAAAATGGACAAAAACTTCGGATGTACAGTGTTTGAGGTGCCTCCGTGGTAAGGGAGGCGCCTCGGGTGTGTCAGCTGAAGAAGCTCTGCGCAAAAGACGCGAGGGCGCCTCTAGTTGGTGGAGGCGCCTTGGTGAAAAGGCGCAAGGTGCCTCAGAGCACCCGAGAGACACCTTCACGCAGATAAAATTTACAGATAAGAGCTTCATCACTGGACGCCACTTGGAGGACTCGAGGAGTCGTCAGATGCATGAAGGCACCTCCAGTCGGATAAACAACAAAATTTTTCGACGCTAATCTAGAGTGAGCTAGAGGCGCCTCTAACGGCATTGGAGGTGCCTTCATCATCCTATAAAAGAAGAGTTCAGGCAGATTTCAAAAAATAACTGATTTTCTATATTCTTCTGGTTGTGCGCTGCTTTAAAGACGATCCTACGACTCTGTGACGTGACTCCGACGACCGAAAGCATGACATTCCGAATTCCAAGTTGCCGGTATAATTTTGTTTATTGCACTAAGTTATAATATCCTTGTAATTGATTCTGTACTTATTTGAACTACTAGTGGTCGTCTATAGTAAACACTCAATGAATGTGAGACTTGTAATAGGAGTCGTCACAGACTCTGAACCATGTAAAATTACTTGTGTTCTGTGTTTCCATCTTCTTCTCATTCTCTTTCCTAGCTAAGTTTTTTTTTTCTTTTTCGCTGCGCTTCAACTCAATTGTTTTTATATTTCAAAAAAGTAAAAAAGTCACTAGCGCTATTCACCCCCTCCTCTAGCGCTTTCGATTCTACAGTAGTGTCATGGTCATCGTAAGTTTTTTTGGTTTTAAGTTGCATGCCCTATTAAACCTTACTGTTTTTTTTAATATTTACTATTTTATTAATAATTTTTTTTCAGCATGATATTATTATTATAATATTTTTTCTTGAGGTGTATATAACTTGTTATTAGATTGAAGTAGCCAGGGCCGGTCTTAGACTTTGAAAGGCCTGGTGCAAAAAAAAAAGGACCCTTTGTATTAATTAAAAAAAATAATAAAATCGATGCTATAAAAAAATTCCATTAATGAGATACATAAACTAAGATTTATTATAATGAAAAACATTATAATTCACATGGCTAATAATCAATATCAATCATTACATCATAGAAAATGAAAAATAAGTATTATAATTAACTATGAAAAATTTATCTTCTTGCATTTTTATCTGTAAAATCATCAATCAATTTTTCAATAGTAACTTAGCTCTAAAAGAAAAAAATAAATTTCTATTTTTGGTCAATCAACTAAATACAAAGGGAAACACTACAAATTTTTATTTCTATATAGGGTTAAAACCTAATTTAGTCCCTCATTTTTTTACGTGTTCCTATTGTCATCCCTCATGTTTCAATTAACCCAATTTAGTCCTCCATTATTTCAATGTTTTCCCAAATCGATCCTTCCATCCAAATCCCTGTTAAAATTTACCGGAAGACTTATTTATCCGGTGGAAGTGACCAGTTCTTTTAGTATGGCGTCGTTTCCCAATTATGTGACCTAGAAATCGCCAAGTCCACACCCGCAGGATCCGATGTTCAGGGGAAGTTAACAGGCATCGGCGGCGACGGCAGGGAAGGTGGAGGCGCTGCGGTATCCCCGGTGCGACTCCGCCAACACCAAGTTCTGCTACTACAACAACTACAGCCTCGTGCAGCCGCGCCATTTCTGCAAGGCCTGCAAGCGCTACTAGACCCGCGGCTGCACCCTCCACTGCATCCCCGTCGACGGCGGGTGCCGCAAGAACAAGCGCACCTCCAAGAAACAACCCTCTGCCACCGCTGGCGTCGGGAATCTCCCTCGCCCTCTTATACTTCCGCCGCCGGACCACCATCCGTTAATACCTACTAATTCCCTCCCCGCGGCCGCACGCAAACCGGGCGCCGCCTCCGACTCCGCCGCCGCTACGCTCTACGCCCACCACGCGCTGCAGATGGCCTCGTTTCCGCTCCTCTTGGACGGCCTCACCGACGCGTCCTACTCCGCCGCCGCCGCCGATTTGCTGCAGCATCTCGGCCTCGGGGTGCCCTCCGCTAATCAAGATCTCGGCTTTCATCCACTCCCGCCGGTGAATTCCATCCTGAATGACGACAATCAACTAATCGGATCGTCTTTGCTGAATCCTAATTCTTCTGCATCTTTCCTCGCGTCGAGCGTCAAGCATCCAATGAAGCAATTAGAGGATCAATTCGATCAAACTAGTTTGTTCCCATTCGACAGCAGCACTGATCAGTTGGAGGCCGAGGCCTCGGCGTTGATGAACGGAGGAGGCATCGCCGGTATGATGAAGGAAGTCAAATTGGAATCGCAGAGCAACAATGTGATCAACAACAGCTTCTCCCAGAATTGGCAGAGTACAAATATTGTCCCCTCCGATATGATCAATTCCTTTGATAACTTCATTCCACCACCGGCTGCCATGTACTGGAACTCTACCATCCCCAGCAGCACCGGCGGCATGATCAGTTGGTCGGATTTCAACACAAACTGCAGCTCATCGATCGCTCCTCCTCTTATCTAATTCCTAGCTAGTTAGCATGCATCATCCCTCAACTTAAAGTAAGATAACTGGCTTCTTCATCTTCTTTACCGTTCTTAAATTAAGATCACTGAAAGTAATGTTCAACATGGGCGGATCAATTACGTTGAACTGCTGCAAGAGGAATGAATTAATCAAGTATATATATATGGATCGGAGAGTTCCTGTCGGTCTGCAAGCAAATTAAGGTCTCATCAACAAGCCCCTTGTGTTTTTAAATCATCGTGGCACCAACCAGACTGATTTAATTTATAATTTGCTCCGAGAGGAACATCGGATCCATTTGGCAATTTGCAATCAAATTCCAATCGCACTGGGAATTGATTAAAGAAGAGGATCAGCTGCAGCTCTTACACGTATGTATGTATATAAATAGCAGGGATTATGATGGTCTGCTGGTGTGGTTGGCTTTTAAATTCTTCATCAGTTCATATTAATATCTAATATTTGATCTGCTGAAGATATATCTATCTATAAATATATATGTGCCATTTAACAATTGATTCCTTTTTTTGTTTTTAACTTTCATTTCTTTGAAGTGCTTGCAGAAATTAAGGAGTTGGTATAATTTTCTTGGAGTTGGTGTGTTTAATTCCTTGTTTTGATTATATTTTTCTTTCCTGGACTGTATTAATTGATATATTAATGTACTGATCGATCACGAGTGGGCTTGTTTGTTTCGTTCTCAAGATTATTTTTGTTCACAGCTATTCAAGTGTCCTTAATTTCATGCAGTGTGTGGAATTCTCATTCCAAGATTCAATTAACTTGCTTTAACTGCATGCCTTTTCACCAATATTGTTGCATTTTATCAGTTAAATATTTAGGTGGGAAATTAAAGGACTGGGCAGGCATGGTTTGTGTCTCCTTCATGTAGAAGGTGATCATGAACTTGGCAGGCATGTGTTTCAACTTTTGTTCAGGATTTGCTAGTCTTTAATTATTTCATTGAAAACTCTTTTTTGGTCTTTAGTTGTAGCTTAGGAAAGAGATCCAATGTCTAATATAATGTGACTGGCAATACAAACAGATGATGCATGCTTTTTCCTCATGATGTAATATTGCAATTGGAAAAATATATGAAAGATTAAAATTTTGAGAAAATTATGGAGAAAAGTTATGTAATGGTAATGTTCAAATTTCATGTGTGTGTATGGGCTAAATTAAGACCAATAAGTGATGTTCTGGCCTCTTATTTTGTAATATTCTAAGATTGAAGAGTGATGGAACTTTCTTTTGTTTTATTCTAAAGAATAGAGGTCCTATTAGGTGAGAAAATAATAAACAAGACATGTACATGTACATGTACAATAAATTATAGGAAATTAATTAAGATGAAAACTAATTGTGTTTTTGTTTTTTTTTAATGATATAGAGAGAGAGACAATATATATGAATAGTATAGAGAATGTTTTTGTTCTTGATAGCTAAGTTTTTGGCAGGAGAAACGATCATACAGTCAAATCTTAACATGATGCCAAAAACATATCATGAATTTAAACAATCTGTCATTTGATGGTGTTTTTCTACTAGCCTGTCTTTTCCATTTATTCAATCTTTGGTTGTATATATTATTTGTTTTCATCTTAAAAAAAAAACTGCAAAAGGCTCCTCTGATACACTTTGTCCGTTATTATTTCCTCATAGATTGATTTGTTTAAGGCAAAAATCATCATTAAGTCCAATTGGTCTCAATTATTTGTTCTCGAATATAAGAATTTTGTACATCTTCATTTTGCTTTATGCAGAGTTATGCGGGAGGAATATTCATGTCAATTAAACTTCTTTTTTATATTACATATTTTTTATGGCCCTTGTCCCTTATATATATCTTCCACTAACTGATTTAACTTGCTCCTCAAATTTAGTTTATTTTTTATTTTTTATCAGTTGGAGCTTGCTTATAGATATCAACATTTTTATGTCATTTTTTACTATATTAACATTCTGTATATACTACTTCCTAATAACTTAAAGTTATAATTCATAAAAAGTAAAGTGGTTTATCTTTGTTGAGAAAGAGTCACTAGTAACACCTTTCTCACACTAAAAATCATGAAAATTAAGAAATTTTACGATCTTGTATAAATTTAGAAGAAAATTGATAAAGATTAAGTTAAAACAAACACATGCAAGAGATTTGTGTTACTAAAGACAATGGAGTAGGCTTTTGGAAGGAAGAGAAGAATTTATTATTTTATAATTTGAGATTAAGGGTACAACTTCACTGTCACTAATGGTTGAAGGAAATTAAATATTAAAATGCTCCAACTCTGGACAAAAGAAAGAACAAATATTGCTAAACCACAAAGAGATATTCAAGTGTATCCTGTTGTTGCTAAATGATAATGTCTTTACTTCATATGAATACTTTAGCTCAATAAACTAATCCATAAAAAGATAGTTATTTACTTCCTTAATCAAGCATCTTATTAATTTGCAAAATTCAATTGAATGACTTAATCAATGATATTTTATATCTTGAACTCCTAGATATATAGTACCAACTAAGACTCCTAATTATCCTCTAGATCTTAATATTAGTCCAAAAAACAATATCTTAATAACATTATTATGATAATTTAAACTCAGAGATATATTAGTAAAAAAAATAACCTTTTTAAATTTGATTCGTTAATCATTAACCTATTTTAATAAATCTATTAATTTTATCCAAAGATAAACAATGTTTTAAATTTTTAGTTAATCTGCTGTTCTGCTCTGACTGCATAGATATATTGGAGCAGCTTTAGTAGCATCTGCCATCTTGTATCGTCAGTGGCTAGTGCATCTACTGAGTGGGTTCGATCCATGCATGCGATATGATTGCAGCTCAGGCAACTGTTGCATGGGAAAAGTAACCATGCGAGTTGCATAATAGTATATTATGATAAATTGATAATGAAACTACTCACAGTCTCTCAATTAATTAATTCAATGCCTTCCCATAAATTTATATACCCATAATATCATTAAAAAAAATAATTAAGATGTTTAATCAGTAAATACAATTACCCACTTACTTCTAGGGGCATAGCTACATGGGACCAAGGGGTGCCATCGCTCCCCTGAAATTTAGGTAAACAAAAAAATAATATATTGAATTTTTTTTAAAAAAAAATAGTAATAAATTCTAAAATTTTCAGGATTCAATTAAAATAATAAGTCGAACCTTTTTTCCCTCTCTGCCCGTCTATTTTACTCTCTCGATATTTTGTTTCTCTCTCCCATTTTTTTCTCCTTCTCACTCTCCCATCCCGTGTTTTCTTCCTTACTTGAATGGTGCACTAATTTTTTGAATCATGTACTAACAGGTATAATTCTACCTAGAATAACATTCTCTTTTAGGTCTTTCAACCAGTCAATACCACCTCATAGAGCATCTTTTACTAAAACTCGAGCGGTTTTTTGAAAACTTACTTCGGATATGAAACTTGGAGTAGTATTCAAAGATGTCCTTCATCTTCTCCATCTCTCTCTCATAGTCTTATTCTTCTCATAATTGTCATTTGATTCGTACTAGTGACCGAAATAATTAGTAATCGAAATAAAGGAATTTAATTTCCATTGTTAACTAGCGACCACAATAAATTATGGTCACTAATTTAGTGATGAAAATTAAATTGCGTCACCAAGTCCGTCTCTATACTTATTTAACCTATTTGATTAGCTACGAAAACTTAATTTTGTTGCTATTTTAGTGACAATAAGTTTCCTTCCCTATTTTAGTGACTAAATTAAGTTTTCATCGTTATTGACTTTCTAATTAAGGTTTTCTTTTTCAATTTTTTCTTCTCGGCGCTCTAAAATCTTCCTCTCCAATCGACCTTTGCGATCTTCAGCATCGGCACGCATCTTGTCGGTATGCTCAATCCTCTTCCCTTTCCTCTCCTCTCTTAGCGACAACGGCTTAACAGATAGCAAGGTCTCACTTTGGCTGCGGCCTTGCAGTGAGGTCTTGCCTTGGCCACGACGACCTTGCAGCGAGGTGGCAAGGTCTGGCCCGACTTCAGCGCGTGCCCTGGCCAGCTTGAATTCAGCCCCCTGATTACAAATTCTGGCTACGCCAGTGCTTAACTCTGTATCGAGTTGAGTTTGAATGAACAATCCCAGCATTCATGTTTTGCCAACACATCTATTTTTAAAAGAAATTTCAATTAAGCTCAGTGTGTTTCCCGTAATTTTGCTTTTGGGCTCGCCCAATTCGTCATTGCGGATGCAAGATAGACAGACCACTGTGGCAGCCCAATTGAGAGCCGCGACCACTCGATTGAACAGTTCGATGTCAGCCCTAAAATTCCACATGCAGTTCAACGGAACAATCAATTTTCAATCAACATGCATGATGAGGTTTTTCCTTGCATCAATCTTTATTTATATCACAAACATAAAATATAAGAAAGAATACAGCAGTGCAGTAATGAAGATGATCATGTACGTCATGGAAGCACAATCATAATGCCCGACAAAGATTTGCCCCCACACCATGTATGACCACCATAAATTGTATCTTATTAGAGATTTTAGTCGAGTTATAGTCTTCCATTGCACGTCATAGTTATGCCTCACTAACCACTCATCCATACACCTAACCCAACTCACTGGAATTTTATTAAAGTTAATTAAGTAGAACTGTAGGAGAGATATTCAATTTTTATTTTTTTTTGTGATAAAATTGAATTAATTAAAAAAGTGTTTCCATGATTCCAATCTAAGTCCATCTCCCAAAAGCTCATGCATGCATGCATAGCTTAAATAATTAACTAACAAAAGTTCTGCAATATCAGAGAAGGTCAAATTAGAACTGAAAACTTAACAGCAAGAGAAATCATTAATGCATGCAATATTAATGCAAGATCTAACTTATCAAAACATGACAAGAAGTTACTCTTCTCCTCTCCTTCTCTGATCCACTCACTTTCTGTCTCTGGAACAAGAAATAGGTACAAGGATTCAAGTAATCTGAGGACCAAGCAAAGAACCCCTGATTGGATCTACACCATGCATGAGAAATTAAGATGGTGGTAAAAGGTGATTCGTCCATTCCAGCGTCTCCAGTAACCTATCTCAGGCCAACACAGAAAAGATAAATTACGAATGATTACTAGCATTGGATAGTTGAATAACACATGGGAAAAAATACACACCCAGCTACTAGTTAAAATTTAGCTCTCAAATTAACATTATGATGACAATACTACTAGCTAACTCTCCCTCCCGAAGGGAACATGAGAAATTAAGAATGATTATGGAGGAGGAGGTTGAGGAGGGGAGCTTGCCATGTTGAAGAACATGTTGGTGTTTGATTGGTGCCTGATCTGATTTTGATCTGTTGTGTTGCTCTGCTGCTGTAGTTGTTGCAGCATGAGCAGGTTTTGGTGGTGCAGCGCTAGGGACAACCGCGGTTGCTGCACCAACCGCTGCATGCTGATCCCGTCCAAGGGATTGACGAGCCCCGGAGGAGCCAGGGGGAAGTCCCTGGCGACGCCGCTGCCAGGAATCTGAAAAGCAGGGAGCTCGTCTCTGACGGGACCAGCAGCTCTCCCTCCGCCGCCGTTGTAGAAGTACGACGGCAGCAGCGGTGGCAGGGACGCTCCGATACCGGCGGCCGCAGTGATGGCTGGAGCAGCGTGCAGCATCATCGGTTGTGCGGGAAGTTTCAGCGCGTCGGCGGCGCCGGCAGCGACAGAGGAAGATGACGGAGAGAGGTTTCTGTTCTTGCGGTGGTTCTTCTTGGTGCTGCTGCCGCCCTCGGGGACGTTGCGGAGGGTACCGCCGTGCGTCCAGTGGCGCTTGCAGGTCCGGCAGTAGTGCCGCGGCTGTGAGGTGTTGTAGTTGTTGTAGTAACAGAACTTGGTGTCACCGGAGCCGCACCGCGCGCACGGCACCTGCGGCTGCGGCGGCGGCGCCCGCTGCCGCTTCTGCTGCTGCTGCTCCTCCTCCATTTCCTAATCAATCCTCTGAAAAAAAATAACGACGATTTCCGCGACTACTTGTAGAAGAAGACCAGAAAGGGATCCGATTAATGCAGATATGAGTGGATATATATATAGGTTTGCGAGGGGAGATCAATACTCTACGTGTCACTAAATCATCCAGTTTTGGCTGCGATTCACTGCCCGAAACTTCAAACCTGAAAACTATATCGAGAATTGGATTCGGATATGATAACAATAAACCAGCAAATCTGTTCCCAGATATCAATATAATCTCTCCGAGCATGCATATATGCATGTAACAAAACAATTAATTATGCATGAAATTAAGAATTGACGAGCCAGGAAATGAGGAAGGAAGAAGGGGAATAATTAAGTTGGGATGAGACTAGAGAGGAAAAAGGTGAGGAGGATCGGAGGAGGGCGAGGAAGGCATGCATGAAGCTGTTAGGAATTAAAAGGTGAGAAGGGAAGCAGTTGTGGGGATTGTTGTGGCTGATTGGGGTCCCCCTCAGGGCTTGATCAGCTAATGCTAATAATGGGTGAAAGGGGACAAAAGCCAGTGAGATGTAGATAGGAGAAATAGAGGGGCGGCGTTAATAAGACAGAGGAAAAAAGGAAGGGAAGGGGGCGACCGAGAATAGGGTGAGGGGAGGAAGTTCCGAAGTTGCAATCAGAAGCTGCTGCTGCGGCCTGTGCAGGCCGCGCCTTACACTGAACTGCGTGATAACATAACAGGAGGAAGTGTATTTTGCAAGCAGTGCAGACACAAGTGGCAATGTGGCATTCATTGTGAATTTTGTTTTCGATAAATTATCAAACCATGTAAATAAAATATCTGAATATTTAAATTAGATATCTAAATTTTAGGAGACACTGGGTATATATTTGATAATTGAAATTGTAATGGATTTGATTTAAGGGGAATAAATTTAGCGATAACTTAGAGGAGTGTTGGTGATGAAATTAGGGGTATAAAAACTATATTTGAAATCTGATTCCCGTCTACCAAGTACCAAGAATAGGAATGAAATATATTTCATTCTCATTTAAGCCTTTTAAATCCACTTACCAAATGCCCCCTTAAAATTATCAAATTATGTGTCACATATTTATTGTGCCTCTTTTACATTCTACCAATCAATCGATCGATTACGATTAATTCTATGGCTTCTAAACTTAGATTTTAAAATATGATTTATGTTTAAAAATTTACTATTCTTAGTATAATCGGTTAAATTGATATTTGAGAGCATAAATATAATCAGGAGAAATAAATGTACACATAACTCGGTTCTATATTAGTCTGAGTTTTCTAGGTCTATCAGTCGATTTTGACCGAAATCGATTGCTCTTGCCGCCCTCACCTCCGTCCTTCTCACCTACACTTCTCCACTCACTCAGCAGGGCCCGACTTTGGAACTCCCTCTTATCATGCTCAACCTTTGAGCCTCCGGCCTCCAAGCCCTCACTATTGCATGCACTCTATCATGTTTCACTTCTTAGAATCCTCCGACTCTAATGACCATGCTGCTATTGACATTGAGGTAGATTTTGACTCCAGCATCCGGGGGTTTAGCTCTCTTGTCTCCGTGCTTCCTACTTCCAACTCAGCATCCCCTGAAGAGTCCCTAGTCACCCCTAAGCTCGGTGCCTCCTACTTCTGGCTCAGTGCCCTCGATTGCCTCCCCCCTGTCAGGCCCTGACTCTGTGCCTTCTACTTCTGGCTCAATGCCCAGGTTATCTCTGATCGGCCCTTCCATTCAGACGCCTTGATGCATATCCCATTCCTCTATGCTATAAAAAAGTCCCGCCCTATTGGGCCAATGTACATGTATACTTTTACGTATGACTATATACACACGTTTACTGTAAATACCCTAGGTTAGTTTTGATGTGATCAACCAGGTTAAAGTTGGGTTTTGTGTATTGATCCTTGTGTTTAAGTGTGCAGGAGCTTAGATTACAAGAAGTCGAGTGGAAGACGCTGCGGACGAGAAAGACAGCACGAGAAGCGAGTTGACAGACTCGGTATGTTTGAGGGACGAGAAGCTGAGGAAGAGTACACCGGTGGACTAGAAGGACACGCATAGTGGTCCGAGGGACGAGAAGTCGGAATGAAAGCCTGCTCAAGGAGAAGGTCCAAATTAAGTTCAGGTGAGTTCAACTCCGGACAACCAAAGCATCACCCGCGGGAAGAAGATCAGCTAGTGGCTGATCTGCCTTGTGGAAGGTGACTCCAACGAGCTGGGAGGCGCCTTCACACCAAACTGGAGAAGGCGCCTTCCGACACTTGGAAGGCGCCTTAAGTGCCCGTTAGCTGAAAATAAAATTTTATCTTCAGCAAATAAAACTATATTCTTTGAAGGTGCCTTAGAGCCACATGAAGGCACCTTCAAGCTTCGGATAACTTTTTCCAAAAGCTATAAAAAGATCCCTAGAGCTAGGAATAACACAACAGCTTGTACACACCATTTGTATTCAATTCCTAGTCTACTTTTGAGCTTTAAGTGTCTGTAAGAGGCTTCTCTACCTTCAACAAAGGAGATTTTAGTGATCTTTCAACTGCTTTATATTAATAACCACTTAGGTTGTAACCAAATAAATATTGAGCCTCTTTCTTTTATGTTATGTTTATTATTTGCTTGTTGAATTAACCTTGTATCCCTAATAGAGTTGGCTCAAGATTATAAATTTTTTATTGCAAGCTATTCGCCCACCTCTAGTTGACCTTCGCTGCACCAACAATTGGGATTAGAGCCCAACCGTCTTAGAAGGACTAACCGTCGACTAAAGCAATAAGATGATGGTCGAACCAAGCATTTATCAGCCAAAATTTGAGGGAGAATTCACTATGTGGAAAAAGTGAATGGAGGTATTCTTTAAAACTGATTTCAAAATTTTATTAATAATTAAATATAATTTTTTAGTCCTCAAGGACCAATAAGGAAAAGACAAAGAAGAAAAATCTATGGACTAAGAAGGAGCAAGCTGACTTTGTAGCGAACGGACGAGCGGAATTTCATCTGCTGAGCGTGCTACCTGTTGGGATGTATACTGAAAGCCTAGCCTTTTGTATAGACATCTTTATTTTGAAATAAGAGTCAAATGATCATTGCTTGCATTTTATATTTATGCATTATTGTCTGATACTTTACATTGTAGATAACATGATGCTTGGTATGACACAGAAGATCATGTTATCAGTACCTTGTAGAGTATAAGTATAGGCTCACAACCAAGATGGTTTTGGACAAACCATT
>JBAMIE010000001.1:567687-580500 GCA_037177295.1 Kaempferia parviflora | reverse complement strand
TTTTCTTAATTTATCTTTTACTTTATCGTTTATTTATTTTTGTCGATTTTACAGGGATAGTAAAAATAATGGGGAACGAAGTACCGATTTGTCGATGATCTTATAGGAACAGTGAAAAATGTGGGGTCCACTGTTAATGATTTACTACCGGACTTCACTTCCGTGAATTATAAAATATATATATTTTGTTTTGTTAAGATCAAACCGCAAGCCACGAATCAGTCATACTAACCTTTTGGTTTTTTTTTTTTCTTAATTTATCTTTTACTTTATCGTTCTGGGGCGGATTTATCATAGGGCATGAGAGGGCCACAACACTTATGGAATTATATATATATATATATATATCGTTTTGTAAAGATCAAACCGCAAGCCACGAATCAATCATACTAACCTTTTAGTTTTTTTTCTTAATTTATCTTTTACTTTATCGTTTATCTATTTTTGTCAATTTTATAGGGATAGTAAAAATTATGAGGAATAAAGTACCGATTTGTCGATGATTTTATAGGAACGTGAAAAATATGGGATCCACTATCATTGATTTACTATCGGACTTCACTTCCCTGGATTATAAAATATATATATATATATATATTTAATTTTTTTTTAATCAAACCGCAAGTCACGAATCAATCGTACTAACCTTTTGGTTTTTTTTCTTAATTTATTTTTTACTTTATCGTTTATCTATTTTTATTCGAACCGTGCGAACTAATTCAACCAATGAATAAATGACAAGTCAAGAACTCCTAATTCCGGCGTGATAAATTAAAAAGCTTCGAGGAGGCCGCCGGATCACGAGGAGCATGAGATCGCACGCACCAACGTCTCAATTTATAAAAAGATTTAGCCTCCTCGCTCCTCCGCATTTAAAATTAGCGCAAACCTCAAACAAAACTGCTGCTTTTCTTGTTTTTTTTTTGTTTTTTTTTTGCATGATGATCAAACGGTTTTCCTAACGTGAGGAGCCAAACCGAGAGCCCCGCAATCCACGACCGCCATCTCTTCATATTTTTTTCTGTTTTTCTCCGGATTTTATTCCGTTCTGTTCCATAATCTGCTTCCTTCTTGTTCTTCCTGACATTTATATATACTGTTCTTCGAGCTGTTTGAATTTCTTGTTCTATTCACCTCCTCTTCCTTAAAAAAGAGTTTTGGAAACAGCGAAAAAGAAAGATGTTTGATGCTTTGATACTTGGAAAATTCTCTAAGAAATGGTGAGAATTACATATCTGAATTTTTAGTTTAGAATTGGATTAAAATTGGATGTGTTCATGGTGCTTAGCTTGATCCATGGCAGCAAGCAGGCGGTGCGGTGCATAAAGTTGAGGATGGAACTGATCAAGAAGAAGAAACGGGTGGTGGTGCGGATCCTAAAGAAGGACGTTGCTGACCTTATCGCCGTTGGCCATGAGTCTTCAGGCTTTGGAAGGGTAAGAAGATTGAGCTTCTTGTTCTTGGAATCCTCGAAAAGATAACATTTTTAGCAACTTAAAATCATCAAGTCTTTCTTTCTTCCTTTTTTGATTCCGCGAAGATGGACACGCTAATCGCGGAGATAAACCTGATGTCCTGTTACGAAACGATTGAAAAACTCTGTGAATGCATCTTGAGTCAGCTTCCAACTCTTCAAAAGCAGAGGTATTCTTCTTCAGGATTCATTGAGCTTTCTTAGATTCTTATTTGCTTAATTTGATATTCTTTTGACAGAGAATGTCCTGAAGAAGCTAAGGAAGCGATATCGACTCTGATTTACGCAGCAGCACGATTCTCCGATTTGCCGGAGTTGCGTGATCTCCGGTCACTCTTTGTAGAAAGATACGGGAGTTGCATGGAGTCGTCTGTGAACGCTGAGGTGCCAATCTTAATGGCCAATTCCAAGCACACCGAGCGTATCGATTCATTTTCTAACTCACACAATTTTCCTTGCAGTTTGCTGAAAAAACAAAGAGGAAATCTTTCTCGAGGGAATGGAAGCTTAAGGCGATGCAAGATATCGCTGATGAATTTTCAATAAGTTGGAGGGCCAAGAAAGGTGAAGAGGTCGAAGAGGAGATTGATAAACATGATCAAGCTCAAATGGAGACAAATGGCATTCATGAACGAATAGAGGACAAATGTGAGGTTCTAGAGAGCATAATACAGGGGCAAAACATTGTTTCAGTGAAGCCTTTGAAGCCAAAACTAGTGAATAATGCAGTAGTAACTCAACCATATGGCAAACAAAACGGTATCAATAAAACGAGAGGAAAAATCAAGAATGAGGAAGAAAATAATGTCATCCACGAGGAGATGCCCACGAGCCATGATCGAGGAGACCTTGACAGTTACATGGCTTTAGGATATGGCAAATTCTTGCGTCGACCTTCGATTGGAGAGAAAGGGCAGGAGAGGGGGGATTCCGAGGCTACTCGGGATGAACGAGATGAGGAAGAAAAGTTCTTGGATGACCTCTTGTTGTACTACAGCAGGAAAGGGACAGATAAAACAACAACAACACTAAGGACTAGAGCTTCAAAATTGGATGATTGTGAGCCAGATATAGTTAAGCACCAACATGGAAATAGGGAAGGTCATCAGGTTCCGAGAATCAAACTGGCTCCTCCAAAAAGAACTTCCTCCTTGCCCTTGGAATCAGCTAGCCCAGCCGAGCCTGATACAAGGAATCATTGTCGCGGCCGAGTGCATCCGAGATTGCCAGATTATGATCAGTTGGCAGCAAGGTTTGCTGCACTGAAGAATGGTTTAGGTACCTTGTAATTGAATCGGCCCTTTTAGCCCCTACTAATGGGTGGATAACGTATATTTTGGAAAGTTGATTTTTTCGAGCTTTCAAAATTAAGTGAGAGTGCGGAGTAGAATAAACTAAAATAAAAATAAGAACATAATCGATTACTTGATTCAGAGTTTTCCGTGATTCCTACTCTAAGACTCCGACCCTTTAGACTTATCAATGAGTAATTCATTAAATTCTCTACTAGTAAACTCTTGGTAAAATAATCAAATACAAGAACGAGAAGTAGGATAGTGTAACAAACCTATATTGCCTTAGCAATAAAATAAATGACTTTAATTATAAAGGTTACCAACACGAATATATCGAAATCGAGTAGCTTGTGTGTTTGTGTCAGTGTGCCACCAACGGTCAGATGTAGCACAGTCATAGCATAGCAGCGACACAATAAACGCACAAGGTCGGAGCAGGATGATCAATGAAGCGCGTATATAAGTTTTATTTTGAATGTTGCTCGAAGCTTCCTTATAAATTGATGGTAACCGAATTGATCCTGAAGGATGTCGGAAGCCAGCAAGGCAATTTGAGTAACAAGGTTAGCAGGGTAAATTGCATATTGGATCATCCGGGCAATATGCTTTCAGAGGTTAGCCAAGCAACAATTCATATAAAGTCATTAGAGCAATCTGTGTATTAGGGCCAACAGGATAATCAATGTATTGGAGCATCTGGGCAATATGCTTTCAGAAGTTAACCGGGCAATATTCGTATAAAGCCATCAAGACAGTCTGTGTATTAGGACCACGAGAATAATCTGTGTATCATAGCCAGTAGGACAATCTGTGTATTAGGGCACCCGGACAATATGCTTTCAGAAGTTAGCAGGACAATATTCGTATAAGCCTATCAGGGCAGTTTGTATATCAGGGCCAGTAGGACAATATGTGTATTAAGCCATCATAGCAATAGGCTTTCAGAAGTTAGTCGGGCAATGTTTGCATAAAGCATTTGGAAGTCTGCGTATCAGACTAGCAGTATTCGTATCAGGCCAGCAAGGTAATATTTGTATTGAGTCAGCCAGACAATGTATGGGTTAGGACCATCCAGATAATATCTATATTAAGGAAGATAGAACAATATGCTTTCGAGAAACTAGCAAGGTAATAATTTCAGTAGAGCAATATTCTTACTCATGACAATGTTATGGTCAGACAATACAACTAAGTACGCAATTCATTGGCAAGCTCTTGGTTAGCTACACGTGGCAAAGCCAAAAAGTAACAAAAGTGGCTTCTTCGAAGGTCTTCCTTCTCTTACGTGGCGATTAATGAATGAAGGATGTACATCGATAATCAAGAAGGTTTTTTTAAAGTTTCTCTATCTTACGTGGAAGCCACCGATTGGTCGCACTATAATAAACTCCCAAAACCGCATCAACACTTACTTAGGTGAGAAAAAGGGAAGGAGTGTTGACAAAGATGATGTGGAGATTCCTTTTTCGGCTTCTATATATACGCCTTGGACAGTAACTTCAAGGTAAGTTAGTCTTCTTTTCCAAATTCGCAAAGAAAACTCTTTCTTCTTCTTCCAATTTTTGTTGGTCCCCAGACTGATTTTGATGTGACCAATCAAGTTAGGTTAGGTCCTATAATTTACTAACCTTGTGTCTAAGTGTGCAGGAGCTTAGGAACACAAGAAGTCGAACGAAAGATACGGCGGATGAAAAGGATGGTGTAGAAGAGAGTCGACGGGCTCGGTGCATCTGTGGGACGAGAAACTGTGGAAGAGTACACCAGCGGACGAGAAGGACGCGCATGACGGTCTGAGGGACGAGAAGCCGGGAGGAAGCTCGTTCGAAGAAAGGACGGAAAATAAGTTCGGGTGAGCCCTATTCCGGATGTCCAAAATCACCTAAGAGAACGCTGGAGAGAGCTGGTTGGAGTTGGACCAATCAACTCTATCCAGGCGCCCAGACCCCTCCGGGGCCCAGACGGGTGTCGTGTCAGGCGCCCTGCAGTCCGGACGCCTAAGAGTGGATAAAAACTTTTTCGAACCTCGTTGACGAGCCGTTTGTGAGGAGATAAAATTTGACCACCTAGGGGAGTCCAGACCGGTCCGAACGCCCGAGATAGCTTGAGATAGATTTTACCAGAGGCTATAAATAAAGCTCTGATTCTCCTTGTTTTGAACAACCCAGCACTGTTATCATATGTATTCGTGTTATCTACTTTCCGAGCTTTAAATTCTGTGTACGAGGCTTCTCCGCAAAGGAGTTTTAGATTAGAGCTTCAACCGCCTTGGAGTAGCAATCCACTGATTGTGATCCAAGTAACTCTTTTGTGTCTCGTACCTAATATTCTATTTCTGCATTATAATTTTTTAATAGTGTTTTGGTTTAGCTTTAATTAGTCCGAGTAAGGTATAATCTTAATTACAGGCTTAATGACCTCTTTTTACCAGCCGCATAGGTCCAACAAGTGGTATCAGAGTTAAGTTACTTCAGAAGGACTAACCGCCAAACAAAGCACAAAAAGAAATGGCCTGACCAAGCATCTGCCCGCCAAATTCGAGAGAGAATTCACTTTATGGAAAAAATCGAATGAGGTATTCTTTAAGACTAATTTTAAAATTTTGTTAATAATTAAGTAAGATTTTGTAGCGCTTAAAGACAAGTAAGGAACACTAAAAGAAAAAACTCAGTGGACTAAGAAAGAACAAGCGGATTTTGTGGCGAACGGACGAGCCGAGTTCCACCTATTGAGCGTGCTACCTCCGCAAGAAATCAGCCGCATCGGAGAGTACAGATCAGCAAAGGAACTTTGGGAGAAGTTCTTGGAGCTAGAACTACGGAAACCAAGCTAGTAAGAAAGGATCTGCTTCGGAACCAACTCACCAACCTCTAGTTACACGAAGGATCTGCTGAGGAGTAATGCCCAATCCGACTTACCTCCTGAGTCGGTAGCGCGCTCAGAAGATGGAACTCTGCCTTTCCATTTGCTATGAATGTTGCATGTTCTTTGTTTCCAGCTTTCGACTTCTTTTGGATTTCCCTCGGCATCGACCGGTGCTTCAAAATAATGTTGACTGGTCTGGCTCTGGTTGGTTCTCCCCCGGAGTCGATGCTCATATCTGACGATGCTTCGTTATCTGAATCTTCTTGATGACTTACCATCAATGCAAGTCCAGCGTATTCTTCAATCTCTGATTCAGAACTGGACTCGTCCCAACTTGCTTTTAGATTTTTATACTTCGGGTTGATCTGCCTTTTACCTTTGTCCTTGCTTTTCTTGAATCTGGGGCAGTCGTCCTTGATATGTCCTTTCTCGTGACAGTTGTAATGCCTCACCTTCCTTCTTCTTTATTTTCTTTCCTGAGGCTTAACAAATTTATTAGTTTTAAAAAACTTGTTAAACTTCCTTTACCAAAAGAGCTGCTTCGTGTTCATTCGTGGAAGTGTCTGACTCGGGATCATCCTTCTTCGTTGCTGTTAGAGTCAATTGTGACTCTTTTCTTTGATCTACAAATCTAGCTTCGTGAATTTGAAACATGAGAAATAATTCTTCTATATTATTTTTTTCTAAGTCTCTAGATACAAAATAAGTATCTACTAAATTTGACCAATCCTGATTTATAGGAAAAGTGTTTAAAGCGTACCTTATCAATTCTCAGTTGCTTACCTTTTCGCCCAGATTCGTCAGCTCACTGATAAGTTCATTTAGCTTCGCTTGCAGCTGTGCAACTGTTTCGCCACCTCTCAGTTTGAGGTTCGTGATCTGATTCCGGAGTAGGTCACGTCTCGCGAGCTTTGTTTCGGAAGTGCCTTCGTAAAGTTCTAGGAATTTTTCCCAGAGCTCTTTTGCTGAGAAGTAATGTCCGATCCGACTTACCTCCTGAGGCGACAGCACGTTGAGAAGATGAAACTCTGCCTTTTCATTTACTATGAACGCTGCCTGTTTTTTGTTCGTCCAACTTTCGACTTCTTTTGGATTTCCCTCGACATCGACCGATGCTTCAAAACCATTCTTCAGTATTAAAAATATGCTACAATCAGTTTTAAAAAATACCTCCATCTTTTTTCTCCACTGTCTGAATTCTCCCTCGAACTTTGGTGGGTAGATGCTAGCTCCGACCATTTGTCGTGCTTCGTTTGACGGTTAGTCCTCCGGAAGTAACCTTGCTCTGATACCACTTGTAGGTCCCATTGTGGGTCGGCTGGAGAAGTTAACTAAGCCTGCAATTTAAAAATCAAATATCTCGAGCTTACTTAAGCAGGGATTCAGGTTAGTCTAATAAAATAATTAAAAACACAACATAAAAGTAAAAGAGACAAGGGTTTACTTGGTTACAACTTAAATGGTTGTTAATTCAAGACAGTAGAAACTCACTAGAAAATCTTATTCTTTGTAGGTGGAGAAGCCTCTTATAGACTCTCAACGCTCGGAAAAAGACTAAGAATTGAATACAATTGTTGTGCTTGAGTTGATATCTAACTCCTAGCTCTAGGGATATTTTTATAGGCCCTGTAAGACTTATCCTGAAGCCTGAAGGCGCCTTCAGGAGGCTCCAAGGCGCCTTTAGTGTGATAAATTTTATCTGCCGAAGATAAAACCTTATCTTCTGCTAACGAGTGCTGACCAAGACTTGAAGGCGCCTTCAGGTCCCTCAAGGCGGCTTCCCGCAGGTGTGAGGGCGCAAGGCATCTTCAGGTGCCTGAAGGCGCCTTCCGTGGCTTGGCTGCGGTGGTGCGCGTGGAGGCGCCTTCCAAGAGCCTGAAGGCGCGCCTCCAGCAGGTCAACTTCAGCGCTAACTTTGCTCCATTCATCTCCGGCTGGTTCCCGGTCGCTTGGATGATTTCGGATACCCAGAATAGGGCTCACCCGAACCCATTTTTCATCCTTCTCCTCGAGCAAGCGTTCTCACGGCTTCTCGTCTATCGGAACGTCGCGCACGTCCTTCTCGTCCGCCGGTGTACTCTTCCGCAGCTTCCGCGTACCTCAGATGCACCGAGCCGGTCGACTCTCTCCCGCACTATCCTTTTGGTCCACTGTATATTTCGCTCGAGTTCTTGTGTTCCTGAGCTCTTGCACACTTAGACACAAGTTTAGAACAACAGGATCTAACCTAACTTAGTTGGTCACATCAAAACTAGCTTGGGGCACCAACAGAAGAATGACGCCGAAGAGAGTCGACGGGCTCAACGCATCCGATGGATGAGAAGATGCGGAAGAGTACACCAACGAACAAGAAGGACATGCGCGGCAGTCCAAAGGATGAGAAGCCTGAAGGAAGCTTGTTCGAGGAAAAGACGGAAGATGGGTTCGAGTGAACCTTATTCTGGATATCCGAAATCACCCAAGAGAACGTCGGAGCGAGATGGATAGAGCCAGACCAGTCAACATGAAGTTCACTGGACCTGGACCAAGTCCGAGCGCCCGAACCAAGTCCGAGCACCTCGGAGTGGATAAAAACTTATTCGAATCTCGTTGACGGACCGTTAGCTTTAATTTCTCCGAGTAAAGTATAATCTTAATTGCATGCTTAACGACCTCCCTTTACCGGTCGAATAGTTTTCCTTTCCATCATTTTCTTATCTCTTCTCCAACCGATTATTGACTTAAGCATCGGAGGAGTCGCACTAGAGGAGCCGACCTGACGCTAACCGGTGTTATCTTCTCAGATTTCACAACGCTGACCATCAGAGATGATTAGTGAAGAAGGACGATCCCAAGCGAGGAGGAAAAGGAAGCATCATAAACAATGTTGGAGGTGCCTCCAACAACCTGAGGCGCCTCAGACACCTCTTATATGCGCGAGAACTCCGCAGCTTATTCTTGTAGAGGACGCCTCTAAGTCTAATAGCCCCAAGGCACCTCTGCGCCATTAGCACAAGGTGCCTCCACTCGATCCAAGGCACCTCCATGTAACTCTGAGGTGCCTCAAACACTGTTCATCTGAGGTTGATTTTTGCACTTAACTCCTGCAAGTTCATGTTAGCTCAATAATAAAAAATAACATGTAAAAAAGAGTTAGCACAATAATAAGATAGCATTATTAGTTAGATCTTATCTCACAAGATCAGGATCTAGTTATGGTCTCAACTTAGACTCCCAAAATGGATTTAAGCTGGACTAGCGCCTACAGTCCCACTAGGACTCGTCGTCACTCTCCTCCAGTGCTTACCTTACTTACCATTGCAGACTTACTTGACATTTGACCCACTACGTCTTACTGCCAGATGCACCATCTAGACTTCAGCCAGTTGTCAGATCCCACAAATCCAACTGGACTTCCCGCTAGATATCAACTTATTTAGTCTTCCTGCCAATTATCAATCTAACTGGATGCTAATTATCAACCTAACTGGACTTCAACTTGGTGTCAGATCCCAACAAATCATTCAATCCTACACACTTAGTAAGTAAGTTAGACAATACAACATCTAACTTTAAATTATTTATCATTTATCAAAATTTGAGTTCGATCAATTGTGTTTAACTGCCCTAACAATTTCTTCCACTTTAGGAATTAGAGTGAAAGCCTAACAACATTTAATTAGGTAGCTACGTTAATGAACTTTTCATTGAATTCTAAAAAAATATATCACTCAACAAACAAATATGTCAGTGTTATGATCAATATCACCATACTCATATATCAACCAGAAAAAGGATGACACCAGAGTCAAAATTTAGATCAGAATCTCATAGCCATTGTTGATAGACAGCTTGTATTAACCGTCCCTAGAATGACAAATCGAGTATTTATCATCGGGCCAAAATATGATACTAGTGCTCAAGAGTCCACCACAGTTGCATCTTGGATTGCTCTGGGTTTTCTGATTCTTCCTCCTCTGTGTTTTCTTCTTCCTCCTCCTTCTGTTCTTCCTCTTCTTCCTCATCCTCTTCAGGGGGGTCCTCAGGTAGCGGATGCGGCAATGGAGTCTTCATTGGGCTAAATTGTGGGAATATATCAGGCCTCCTGGGAGGCTTAGGCCTTTCCCATTCCTACATCGCAACATAATTATTACTGGTGACCCTAAGGCACATAAAGTACTCATGTAGAAGAAAAGGAACTACCAACATACTAATTTAACATGTTACTATCTTCAAGGATTAGTTTACAGAGTGCTTCTCAAAAGTTAAATGCTCATTCTTTTTTAAGTGAGAAGTAACCTTTGAAATATGGATGAGACGTTCATTGGTACATGAAACTTTACTGCACTGAATAATATTACCAAACTTAATACCATCTGACCGTTTTACCTTAACATCCACTTTCATTTAGAAGAGGTTAACAATTTAGTATTAGTTCATACTGAAAATTGTTAAGGGTCAAAAACTTTGAATTTTTTTTTCTAGCTATAAATGCTTACGGCTTGTGGCTAAGATTATTCAAAAGGAAATTGAATTAGCATCTGGAAATGCTAAATGCTCCACAAAGTGTTCTTTATTAAACACAGGTACTAAAAAATGCAATAAATGAATAAATAAATAAAAAGGAATATGCTCTAAATCCAGTCAATATATACAATATATAAATGCATATGTCATCAGAAGAAAACAACACAAAAAAAAAAAGGGGCGGAAGGAAAAAACAAGAGCAGTACCTGACGTTTTCAGAAATCACAAGTTGTGTGCAAATCAGAACATGCATTCATCTTTTCACTGCACAAAAACAATTCTTCCTTTTTTTCTATATATCACACATCCTTTCACTTTGAAGAAGCATGTCAGTACCTAGTAGTGTACACTGTTATTGATTACTGTCTCTTATAAGTTTCAGTCTCCTGAAAGATATAGTAGGTATAATTTCCAAACAAATAGCACTGACACATTAGTTCGGTTCCCAAACAAAGAGTCCAACACGACACCTACAGCACTGTATTCCAAGCTCTGTAGGAGCTTTTCCAACTTGTCCTCATTTTCATTCTCCCAACAAGACTGCTATTTGGCATGAGAGATGCTGCAATCCCTTCACTTTTACAATTATCTTCTGTCTATCAGTAGAAATTTCTCATAGTTTTCTCATGTATGGTTTAATGTGAATGTTTTCCATCAAATAAGAAGCCCACAACCTCCATGTAATATCTGCAAAACTGATCCATCGGTTCCATAATGTTATGGATACATGATCATGGATGCTTGAATATCATAGTATCAGAGCAAAATACACATTGGTGAGGTGATAACCAATTCACTTGATAACCCCAGATTGTCTTTGTTTCTCCCTCCTGGATCCTGAATGAATCAAGTGGCATAAAGCATTGATAGGCCTCACAAGGTATTCCATGATTAAAACCTCTGCTCTGAGGGCTCCACTCGTGTATCAATCACTTTCGCATTAATCCTCCAAATGTTAGCTTACTCTTGGAATATTACTCTTAATGATTTTTCTGGCATCTGAAGATGGAGGTCAAAAATATATTCATACTTGATGTTAAAAATCGAGTTTGCCTGTCAAAGTTGGTGTTGCCTTTAATTAACCTAGTTATCAGTAGATTACCAATATAGAAGGTGCAATCCTATAGAGGCAAGAGGTAGATGGTTTCCCAAACAATTGACAAGCTCGCTAAATGATGTCGACAAGGGCTCGTCATTGGTTTCCTTTACTACATGTGTGGAACTGCAGGCAATCAACCTCTCTCCCCTATCACTCTTGATGTTATGAATCATAGTCTGTACGCCTAATTGTTAGACTAAACAAATTGTATCTCTAACTATTGTCTTTGCATTTATACTTGTGTTTTTTGTACATTCTCACATTAATCTATCCCTTCATTGATGTAATTTCCTACATATACTCTGCAGCAAAAAGGTTTTAATAAAAGGTCCACATCTCCTACTAATCTTTAACCTTATTTCCCAGAAGGAAAAAAAAATAAAAATCATTTACACATACTAAGAGATTTTGTTCGCCTGAGTTATGTTTCAATCGGGTAACCAAAAGTAGTGCTTTACTTCCAATACGAATAATCCTCTCAATTAACCTAGACTACAGAATAATGCTAATTTTTGTAGATTATCCGAAGATTAACGCTCGAAAATTAACGAAGTACCAAAAATTACATCGTAAAACCTCTTAAAACCCTATTCTCCCTGACACAATCTCGACCACCTATACCTCCAATATTATATTTTCATCAACATATCACAACTACTGTGTTTATCATAAATTATAAATAAACAAAAATGTAGGGGGAAAAAAAAGGAAGCGGGCGCGTACAATTGGGAAATCGAGAGGCGAGCGGCGAGTTTTCCTCTCTTCCTGAGGGGCCATACATACGACACCGTGAATTCTTCTTCGGATGATACCCATCTTCAAAGGAGGCAAAAGGGAGCGGCCACGCCCGCTGAAGCTGAGGCGGCACAAGGAAACGGAGGCCTCCTGCGCCCGCTGCGGCTGTCGGGACGGCGTCAAGGAGGGCCAATGGGCGGAACAGGAAGCGGAAAGGCACCAGACCGAGGAGGCCATGTCTCGCTGGAGTAAGCAAAGCACCGGCGAAAGAAAACGGTGACGGATTTGGACGAGCGATCAGCTTCCCCAAGATTTCTTTGTTTAATTGAGACGTAGGGAAGAGAGTTAATAGTAGATAATAGATATGGTATGGTATCGGGTCGGGCTATGGATAGTCCTTCCCAAACCCGATAGGCATAACCATAGAATCTTGGGCCGGCCTGATTCCACTGCCTTTTCAGCCCATTTAACGCTCATAATTGAAGCACGGAGAAAACAAAGAATAATAGCCGCAGTCAAAGTCCGGCATGGTGTGACTAGGGCCTAATTCGACCAGTTTATTGAATTTTGTTGTGAAATTTGTTTGGAATGTTATGATCTGACAAAGACCAGTTAGCTAACAAGTTCCTTTGATAGTTAGATACGCAAAGACTTAGTATGCATTTGTCATATTTATGTTTTATATAAGTTGTTGGAAGTCAGAGGGAGCAAGGAGAAGACACTTTCTTCTTCCCCAAAGTTCGGGGGAACAATTTCTGTAAGATTGAAAACAACCTGCAATCAATATATAAATCTTCTTCGTCCATCTTTGGACAGGGGGAAAAGAAGACGTTAGAAGAGAG
>JBAMIE010000001.1:544839-557617 GCA_037177295.1 Kaempferia parviflora | reverse complement strand
TAAAAGTCAGAGTTGTCAGGAAGGGTAGAATAGGAAGATTACTTATTTGAGTATGCCTTTTGGTAAATATGAAAGTAAGTACGTGTTTTCGTCAATTCGTAAATTTAAGTGCGCTGTTTGGTAAAAAGCTGAAAAAAATATATTATTTTCTAGAAAAAGTAGATCTCTAAGAAATGAAAAATATAATTTTTTTAAAAATAAAAAAGAAAATAATTGAAATCAAACGCACCTAAAGATTTTTTAAAAATAGAGGATAAGTTAAAAAAAATAATTAAAAATATTGAAAAAAAAATAGTGAAATTATCGTCATCAAGAAACTCTCACCAATCATTTATTCCAACTGAACTAGACTTTTCCAGTGCTATTGTCACCGAACATGGTATCTAACTCAAGTACGGAACCGACCCTTCAGGATTCCGACCAATTATCACAGGAAATCTAGGATGACCCCAGCTGTTCAGAAGACGAAATGGCTGGTAGATGGACGGGTTGATTTTGGGACGGACGCTCTTTAAGTCTCTGAATTAGTGATTCGTTAAATTACTTAAATGCTCCTCGAGTCTCCTGCTCCCGTAGCGCCGCGCACTGTCTCGTCTTCCCCTTCTCCTGCCGAACCCTAATCCCAACTGCTCTCCGTCGCCTCGATTTCCATCTTTGCGCTTCCCTAGTTCAAGAATTTTCAACCGAAGACTGATCGGTTATTGATCTGTGGGTATGCTTTCTCTCGACGAATTGATTTGTTGCGTGATTCATCCAAGCGTGGCTCTATTTTTGTAGGGTTTCGCGCACTTGAGCAGCAGCGCACTGATCGATAGTTCGTGGATTTCAGGTGGTCAACCCTGGCGGAAGCTAGGGTCAGGTGATGGCGGATCCGCGCCGCTTCTGCCGCCGCCTGTCTGGAATCAGCATTGAGTCCGTGAGATCGTGTTTGAAGGTCGCTGACGAGGTTTTGAGATTGGGGTTTTGTATTGGGAGGGAGGAATTGGACGCTCCGGAAGCATGCTGACCGTGCTCCGGGTTCATCTTCCGTCCGAAATCCCCGTCGTAGGATGCGAGATCACACCCTATGTCCTCTTGCGCCGGCCGGATGGTTCCATCTCGAGTGATGAAGTACCCGAGTCCATCCCGTTCAATGGTCACTGCATGAGATATAGGTGGTGAGTGGTCATTTTGTTTGTTTCTTTCAAATTACCCACCTTCCCCGGGTTTGATCTCGGTTAAAACAATTCTTTTGGTCCTATCTTTTCATGTGAATCATGACATCTTGGTTCTCGAACTTCTCAATCATTCCTTAGTTACTAGTTGCTACGACACACTTGTGATTATTGTTAACAATATTATGTATCAGATTTTATTTTATTTTATCATCACGTTTCTCATAAGATAAAGTATTTCCCAGTTGGATTCCTAGGGCTAGTACAAAATTACTTAAGCTGAGAAATTTCTGCAATGAAAATCTGGCACATTGGTATTAAAGATACTTCAAATTCCACAAGCTCCGTCTTTTTTGCTTATTGCCTTTAGTTATATAGGAAAGAACCACTTGACTCTAATAACTTAGGTGAGTTTATTTTTTTGGCAGCGTGATGCCAAATGCTGTTTCCTATATGATTTCGTTGTGAATTTTTGAAACCTTCTAATCTATGAATCTTTGAGGAGGTGCTTTTTTGTGCTTCCAAAATGCCAGTAATCAATTTCCTTTTGTATTTAGAAAACAGAACACGTGGTGTGAACAGGTTCTTCCTGTTTTTAATGGATTTCCTTTTGTATTTAGAAAACAAAACGTGGTGTGACAGTTTGTTTCTGTTGCATATGCAAAGTTTATAATACAATCTTCATTTCTTTATCATTTACATTTTGTCCATGGTTTTGACAATCATATTGTCATACCGCAACACTCTTTTTGAAGTGCACTTGCTGCCTATTTCTGAGCTGACGAAGGGCATACCCCATTCTTGTTTTCCTTCATAAAACTCATTTCCTGAAGCGTAGAATTGACCAATATTTCTTTAAAAAATCACGACCAACAATATCCTTTAAATGCTTGTCTTATAACCTTTTGTTCTCTATTTTGTGTTAATAGAATTACATGTCCAATTAATTTTAATAATTCATTTTATTTGAATTTTAACAGAATATTATTGTTTCTGTACCAATCTGATTGATAGAGAATTTTATTACTCGCACTTTGCATTTTTGGTCAAGACAATTTCACGGGGGAACTTCACAATATTTTGGTCTCGATTCTTGGATCTATTTTGTTTCTGTTGAAAAAAACATATGGAAAGCTAAATAGTACTTACATAGTGTATGCCTTTCTCTATATTTGCTAGCATCCTTTATTTCTTAGTACTGTTAGTATGTGAACTTCATTCCAGCAACTTTTATTCGTTAACTGGGGACCCTCTCAAAATATATTTTGGTAAATCCTTGTATTATCCTCTTATCTGTAATACTACAACTTTATATATGTGCTAAAATTTTAGCCCATGAACAAATGATCAATGGTTGATTAATCATATTTCTTTGTCCAAGGGCCACAAAAGTTACACAACTTTTTTTTGTTGAGTCAATATCTTCTCTATGTGCAATATATAAAATATATCAGTTTATTCATGCTTCCAATTTATCCACCTGTACAAATTATTCCCTGTACGCTCAATTTTTTTCCTAAATGCAAGGCATTCCCAAGCCTCAGAATGCCATTGTATTACAAACATAGAAGCTTAATTTTCGTTCTACATGTTTCAAGTTTTAATTTTTATTGATATATTGTGGCTATAATCTCGTCTTATGCAAATGACTTCCTTCCCTTGTGTAACCAATTCTTGTTGCAGGTACAGAAATCTAGGTGATCAGAAAGTTCCCGTATGCAGTGTACATCTGACTGAGCCTGCAACTCTACAGTGCTTGGTTTGCCTCAAGGAGAAAGTGCCTGTTGCTAAGAGTTTTCATTGTAGTCCTAAATGCTTCTCTAGTGCTTGGCAGCATCATCGTTCATTGCATGAACGGGCTAAAAAGGCACAAACTGAAAATGGAGCTGAGGAGGAAGAGGTGCATGGGCGTGGATCTGGTACTTTTGCTCTGGGTTTATCTGGTGCTCCATCAAGTTCTGCTCCAGTATCTATATATCCTATAACTGTTGCTGACAAAAATGGGGAATCCTGGTCTGAAGTTGGTGTTTCTAGGGCATACACACCCACAGATGAAGACATTAATCATGTTCTCAAGTTTGAATGTGTGGTGATTGATCCAGAGACAAGAGCAAGTATTGGAAATGTTAATACAGTTTTGACATCACGAGTAATTCCAGCCCCTTCACCTACTCCACGTCGAATGATTCAAGTGAATGGAGATCTCTTGGGGCAATTAGATGTAGACGGTCGGACATCTTCTGGCACATTTTCTGTGCTCTCGTACAACATTCTTTCTGATGTGTATGCCACAAGTGAGCCATATAGCTACTGTCCAACTTGGGCCCTTTCATGGCCTTACCGGAGGCAAAATTTGTTACGGGAAATCGTTGGTTACCATGCTGATATCATTTGTCTCCAGGAGGTGCATATTTTAAATTTGCTTTCTTTGTTGTCGTAGAGAGAAATGCAAATACTTGCAAAACTTGATGATTTTATCATATTCTGCTTTCATCTGCTATTGTTTCATTGTAATTGATATTAATGTTCTGTTCAGTATCCAGTATGAATGACTTGTCCCTTTACATGTTAGCATTTAGTTAAAATTTTGTTCTCACCCTCTTTCATCCCTAATATTCTTGTAATGCTATTGCTATGAACTATATTAGGGCATCTGTTGCTTTCATGCTCATTTGGATTTATCAATGTCTTAGTGCATGTAGTGCATCAGTCTTGTTTCTAATATACCTACACTATATTCTTCTATCAAATATATGTTGTTTGCTTAATTTTTTAATGATCTCTTTATTTAGTTTGGGATGTAGATCATGATATAAGTTATCTGTAGGTCCAAAATGACCATTTTGAGGAATTCTTTGCCCCAGAACTTGATAAATATGGATATCAATCACTTTACAAGAAAAAAACTTCGGAGGTTTGCTTTGGCATTGGATTACTTCAATTTTTTTTCTTTCCATTTTCTTGTTTCTGTACCTTTTAAGAAAACCTTTGATTCAGGTTTATAGTGGCAATCCAAATACTGTTGATGGTTGTGCTACATTTTTCCGCAGGGACAGGTTTTCACAAGTCAAAAAATATGAGGTAGCTCCACCTTTGCACTATGTTTCTTGTATTCAGGTGGATCAGGTCTAATGCAAAAAATCTGTATCCAGGTTGATTTCAACAAAGCTGCACAATCATTGGCAGAAATTGCAATTCAAGCTAGTCAAAAAAAAGTCGCTTTAAGCCGTCTTATTAAGGTTTCCAGTTTATTCTTTATCCGCTTTTTGTTTGTTTTTTTATGTTATCTCATCCTTATATATCTTTATTTCTTCCTGTAGGACAACATTGCTTTAATTGTGGTCCTGGAAGCAAAATTTAGTAACTATGGTACTGATAATCTTGGAAAAAGACAGCTAATCTGTGTTGTGAGTTTCTTGTTCTTTGAATCTCTCTAAAGTAACATAAATAAAAATTCATTGTTTTTTAAAATGATGAATATACTTTGGCCAAATTTTAATGGGATTTATTTTTTAATGACCATTTGTAGATTTTCTGACAACTTTTGTGTCATGCGAAATGATTTATTGTTTTCGTTCACTTTTATTTTTGAATTGGTTAAAAAATTTGTCTTCGATTGAAGTTTTACCTAACATTCTCTGCATGTTAATTCCATATTAGATGTGATCTATTTAATTGGTTTACTTGCTTTTGCTTGTCAATTGCTTTGCCTTTTGGTTAAGTTTTTGCCTAGCTGTTTCCACATGTTAATTTCTTGCCACCTTACAGATGTGATATATACGTTCTGGTAATCTTGTGACATAAGCGTCTAGACCTTTTTTAATCATTCTGTCATCCTTTCAGGCAAACACCCATCTAGATGCCCATCATGAGCACAGGGATGTTAAGCTATGGCAGGTGTCCTGTCCTGCTTACTTTTGTTTGGTCTTTGTTGCATCTCTTTAGCTATTGAAAAACCATGCTAAGTATTATTGTGTTTGTGTTGATTTATTCCTCAGGTTCATACCCTCTTAAAAGGTCTGGACAAAATTGCTGTTAGCGCAGATATTCCTATGCTGGTTTGTGGAGATTTTAACTCTGTACCAGGAAGGTTTGCACCTTTTCCTATTTTCTTAGTTTTCCATTAGTATAAGTAAAATAGTAAAAAAAAAAATAAAAATTTCTTTAAGCAGTGCTCCTCATGCCTTACTGGCAAATGGAAAAATTGATCAATTGCATCCAGATTTGGCTGTTGATCCCCTGGGAATTGTGCATCCTACGCACAAGATTGGTCATCAGCTACCATTGGTATATATATGTGTGTGTGTGTGTGTGTATTTTGCATTTTGTGAATGTTTGGCTTTTAAATTTTGGTATTAAGAAGTGAGTTTATATTTGAAAGGTTAGTGCATACTCATCATTTGCAAGAATGGTGGGAGCAAGCTCTGGATTAGAGCAACAAAGGAGGAGAATGGATGCCGCAACACATGAACCTTTGTTTACAAATTGTACCAGGGATTTTATTGGCACTGTTGATTACATATTTTACACTGGTATTCATCCTTTCCCGTCTAATAGATATAGGAAATGCATCTTCTGTATGTTCAGACCTCCTTTTGTGGTACCCTCTTGCAACTGGTTTTTAATTTTGTTTCATTTTTGTTTTTAGCTGATTCATTGTCAGTGGAATCCTTGTTGGAGTTATTAGATGAGGAAAACCTACGCAACAACACTGCCATTCCTTCTCCTGAATGGCCATCTGATCATATAGCCCTTCTAGCAGAATTTAGGTGCAAGCCTACTAGAATTAGACGCTAAAACTAGTAAGTATAGTTTCTTGTTGTGTTTTACCATATTGATTTTAGAAACTTATGCTCTTTGTAGTAATCAACTAGGTTGCTATCTCCTTAAAAGCAATAAATAGCCTTTAGAGATGATCCTTTCTTTCCCGTGGCTTTGGCAGTTAGATCTTATTTGTTTTGTGATACTTGGATTATTATCATGAAATGTTCCCTTCTCCATGCTTGAACTGTTGATACAATGAGTTGTGATCTTCCTACTTGTCACAAATGCTCCGTGTTTTGTTAGTTTTAGAAATATCAAACTATCATATTGTATTGATGACTGCCCCATCCATCTATGAATTGCACCTTTTTGTTGCAACATAAATCCTTTTGTTTTTCAAATTACATTTTTACCCCTGAAGAACACAGTAGTCAGTAGATGCCTGATTTTCATAATTTGCAATCACATTTCTAGCCTTAACTAATATGTCTTGTTTTGCTGCTATTCAGGCAGTTTTGCCCCATTTGTTTATCTGTCGGGTTAAACAAACGAGATGGTAAATCAAGATGCCATCACTTGGTCAGTTCTCAGAGGTAGATATTTGTTTCCACTGCTGTTTCATTAAGTATATGTCTCCATGGTGGGCTCGTCTTCAAGTATTCTATGTACCATGTATTGTTTGATATCTAAATATGTTCTTTATGGTAAACTCTTTGGCAATAGGATTTAGCCATATTTTGACAGAAACCTTACAGAAACTTGGGGATTCAAACTAAAGGGTTCGTTGCTACCACGTGTTGGTCTTGAAACCCTAGTGTGCTCCTATAGAAAGTATTCTTGACATTTGGCTTGACGAACTGTGCATGCACTCCTAACCGGATTTGGTTCAATCAAGTATCTCCGAGAAATACTGACATTTGCGTTTCATAGTTTGTAGTATGCCCAGTGCTATGCCCAGTGCTATGCCCACTAAGATGGGGTTGTAAACACTTTTCTTGTAAATGCATCGGTTGATCAAGTGTTTGAACATTAGGGGTATCAAAGCCCCAAAAATATTTATTCTTGAACCTTCTGGTAACGACATTGTAACAGGTGCTTGAACATTAATAAACTGCACAACATTAATTATGGGGCGTTGAATATATATTTGATAATGATAATAGATTTGATTGAGAATGATAATGATAATAAATTTGATTGAGAAGAATATATTTAACGATAGTTTAAAGGGGTTTACTTATGAAATTAAGTATATCAAACTTATATTTTTAATATCGATTCTTGTCTATCAAATATTAATAATGTGAATAAAATAGATTATTTTATTTCCATTTCAGTCTCTAGATTCGTCTATTAAGCACCTCTAAAATTAAAATTATCATTGTCGTTGCACCTCTAGAATTAAAATTATCATTTTCTGGAGATGAAAGATGCTGAAGCATTAAAAAATACAGGCATTTTTGTAATTTGACGACTCGGACAAAAAATAATTACTCCTTCACTGCATAACATGAAAACAAGAAGGATCACTCTTGATATTTCTCTAGCACGCGTTCCCGAATAAAACTAGGGTTTGTTGTTCCAAACAATCTACGACGACTGCTTCCTTCTCACCAGGTATCATTCTCAATTGAACTCTTTTTGCAGAAAAATTTGATCTTGATGGTATTTTTGATGCAAGGGACCGATCGAGGTTTCTAGATCAGTAGTTCTGTCGATCTGATACTTTTTTTTTATTTGTAATTTGGAAGATCGGGATTTGTTTCCTGAATTATGCGAACATCATGGGCTGATGCAGTCGCGAACGCCGATAGTTCGGCGGCCGTGACCAGTGCTTCCCCTAGCAACGTTGCCACCGTCGATCCTTCCCCCTCCCGTGGTGGTCGTGTTGCCTACGTTCCTCCCCATCTTCGCAGCCGTCAGCAGTCTTCTGAGTCATCTGCTGCCACAGCAGCGCCAGCTATTTCGGACGCTCCTTCACTCACCAAGCAACCTCCCCCTTTTGTTGCCCCAATTGCAGGTGGAAGCCGCTGGGGTAGTGGCCTTATTCGTGACCCAATTCGCCCTAGTGCTAATGGTGCGAGGGGTGGAAGTGGCGGCTGAAACACCAGAGGTGGTGGGTGGGATAGGAGGGAGCGTGAGGCAAACCCTTTTGCCAAAGACGATGATACGAGTGAGGCTGTATGTGATAGCCAAGAGAATTCAGGGATCAAGTTTGATGCTTACGGAGACATTCCTGTCGATACAGCGGGGAGAATGTACCCTCACCAGTTAACACATTTGCTGAGATTGATTTGGGAGATGCACTGAATTAGAATATCAGGCGATGCAAGTATGTGAAGCCCACCCCTGTCCAACGCCATGCAATACTGATTTCACTTGTTAGGGTAGTGGTTGCCTATGGTGGAGCTCCTATCAAGCAACAGGTTATTCTTACATTTACTGTGATAATGCTCTCTTTGATAACTTGTGGTTAGATGTATCAATGCAGGCAAATACACACTAATTAATGCTACACTAAGGGAAAAAAATTGCCCCCAACAACGCATTAGGCGAGAGCCCTAGAGGTGCAAACATTCACGTCTGGCCCACTCTCGGGTGATGGATTTGCATCACAGGAGTAAGGTTCAAATCCCTTGGGGTTCATTCCCTTTCCTAAGACGCCGCTCAACCGTGATTTACTTCCCTTCCACACGGCCTTGGGGTGGGCAGTGGAAGGCGCCTGGAGTGAGCGTTATCACCTTTTGCATCACTCTTTATATTATGGTATAAGAGTACTATAAAAAATGGTAAAAATGAGGTTTCTGATGAATTAAACAACTAGGTGTATCTGTTTAAAGGGCGGCTAAAATTTCAGAAGTTCCTTTGGATCCATGACTTGGTATTTTCAAGATTTTAAACAAGGGAATTTTCCTATCTAGTAATCCAAATGGATGGTATAAAATCACTGCAAAGGTTGCAGGTTATTGCAGTCAAAAGTGACCAATATTCTGAGAGTCAATATGTAAGAAATTCTTGATTCATTTATCGGTCTGCATCGGTTGCAACTTGCAACTTGCAACTGCTAAAGCTTCCTCATTCCTTGTCAAAGAGAAATATGTTTAATAGAGGGACTTTGTTGCAAAATAATGGAATATGTAAAAATATATTTTTTTTGTGGCTTCTCTCCTTTAGATCTAGACTTCAGCTTCTATTTTATAATTCAGTACAACCTCCACTTGCAAAATATCCACAGTATGTGAATATGTAATGCTTAGTCGAAGATATAAAATATTGGTAAAACACGAAACTGAATATCAACATCTGACTGTGGTTTCTTAATTCTGATAATTAGGTGTTACTTACCCTTGTGTTCTGATAGGCCTAACATCCACAAATTCAGATGTTTAGTGGTTAAATTTCCCCCTTTTTGTTAAATTTTAACTTTTTTAAGGTCATTACATAGCTCTGAATGTTCCATCTCAAAGTTGATAGAAATTAATAATTCCACATTATAAAATATATTATGTAAACTTTTCATTTGTGTAACAGATAAAATTCAGCCTGTATGAAGTTTTGTAGTCTGGTTCACTTGGGTGAGTAGTGGTTGGAAACTGTTACTCAGACTCTAGTAAAACTATGTGATATGGGTACAGATCTAGATCTAGGTGCCATTTAAAGACTAGTTGATGCAAGAAATCTTGTGTTGAATCTTTATGGACTGGCAAGCTTATGGTCAGGTGCATGATTATCATCTTAACGTCTTTCAAGTTTGAAATACACGAGTACTCTTCTTGTTCAAGTGTACACTTTTTACTTTTTCTTTATTAAGTATATAAGATCTTTTGCATGGCAATAGCATGCTTGTATTGTAATGAGATATCTGCTTCACGAAGGTTATACTTGAAGTACACCACCTAAATTGTTTATGTGTAAATTTATCTTTCGTTAAATCAGTTACCCAATAGCATTTGAGAAACATATTTACTTATATGAGAAATATTCCCATTAGGCTAGAGATTGGTGCTTTTGCTTGCCAGACAAGGTCCATGGGCAATCTATCTTTAGACATTTGCATGAAACATGGAAAGTAAAAGGTGAATGACATACCATGTTTATTTTTTGGATCAGAAGTTTTCTCAAGGAAAAGTATACAACTTTAATACTTATAAGTTATAACAAGAAACTTGCCAACAGAAGATGAAAGAAAAGAGTATGATAGATGAACATACTTGGAAAAAGAAAGGGAAGGAGATAAAAGAGACAAGATGATAATTGTATTCAAAATTAGATTAAGAAACAGAAGGTTATGGTTGTTTTAATTGTCAATACTTCTGCGGTGTTTTGTCATATCATGTTCTTACAACTGTACTTCTGGACTACTTGTCTATTTGGTGATGATGTCCATATGATTTAGTTGTGAACTAGATTGTGATTTTATTATGTGATGACAAATGCAGCTTTAGCGCGTTCATATCATCCATTTTCAAAAAAATGAAAAAAAAAATGTTGGGATATTGGACATAAACTCAACAAAGAATCTTAGGGGGCGTTTGGTTTACATGTTTTCCATTTTCATTTTTTAGAAAATGCGCGTTTTTCAGGAAATAGAAAATGACAATTTGTCATTCTCTATTTTTCAAGGTTGTAAAACGCGGCCTAGGCGGCGGCCTAGGCGCCAATCAGCACCTCACCGCTCCGATAAGCACCTGATCGGAGGTGCTGTGGTGGTCTGCCGCCTAGGCGGGGCGGGGCGACGCGAGGTGAGGCAGGCGCCGAAAATTTTTCCCCTTATTTGTTTTTTTCCATCGCGATAGATTATGTTTCAATCGCACGCCTCCTCTCCTCCGAATAGAAAAAGCGCACGCCTCCTTCCACTCTCATCGTCGCTGCCTCTCTCTCCATCGCCGGCACCGCCTCTCTCCAACACCTTCGCAGCCTCCTCCTCCCTGATGCTCCTTCGCCTCCTGCCGTCGGCGCGTCGCTGCATCTCTCCGCCGCCGCCGCCTCCTCCTCCGTTGTCCTCCTTTTCTCCTTCATTTCCCACTGCCGCAAGAGCACGCGTTGGCAGTGTGCTACAGACGCCAAAAGGTAAGAGTTTTTAACTTTTTATCATTTACTTTGTTTTTTTTTTGTTTTGTTTTTCTTGTAAATCTTTTTTGAATGATTATATATATGAATACAAATTCAATTTGTATTTAACCTGTTCTGTTTTTTCTGTTCTGTTTTGTTTTTCTCGCCAAATATTTAATTTGTATAAACTGTAATGAAATTGTTTAGGTACAAATTTAATTCAATGACTAGTGCTTCAAGTGCTCCATCTGTTGGTGTTTCCCAATCATCTTCATCGGCAATAAATGAATCACTTAAACAGAAATCAAATGATGTTGGATGGGAGTATGAAGTTCTAACTAATGCCTCCAATTTGGATAAAGTGAAATGCATCTTGTTTTCGAAGCTTATGTCCGGAGGAGTTCGTAGACTTAAAGAACACATCGCACGTATATCAGGAAATGTTGCTCCATGTCCAAAATCCACAAAAGAAGATCAACTGAAGTGTAGGAATGCGATTAATGAGGCAAAGAATAAGAAGAAAAATAAGGTACTCGAGGACGAAACTATGAGATCCGAGGTGAATATTGGAGATAAGAGCAATAATGTTGAACGGATTGATGTTGATGAATTGGGAGATGCTTTAGGGTCTACGAAACCACCTCGTTCGATTGGTCCTATGGATAAATTCACAAGTGCAATCAACCCTGAGTTTTGTTTAACCCCACAGTACATGCGAGGCTTCCTCATTGTTTCCCTATGATAGCAGTGACAGCTTTCATATTGGGGTGGTATTTCACCATTTATTTCCCATATATGATTGCAATCATGTTGAAACTTTGATACCTTTACCATTGGCTGCCATCCTCCTTTTTTTCCGATCATGTATGAATTGGCCTATTCAACAAAGACACACAGGTATTCTTCATGTACTGAATACCTGATCTTCCCCTTCCGAGATACTATAGATCGCATCTGAAGGTGGATCCCCTTCTTGGATGGACATTATTTCATAGTCATCAGGGAGGTCTAGTCCTTCAAACATGGCAACTATTTTAATATTCTTTAACTCGTTTGGACATTCTCTCGCAAAATGTCCCTCTTCTCCGCACAAGAAGCATTTGCATTTCCTGTTTCTGAGTAGATGCCTTTTCTTTTCAATTCTAGAATGAGAATTATTAGGTTTACCTTTATAGGTTGTAGATCTACGGGCTCCATACTTTTTCTCAGGATTTTTGTAATAGCCTGGTATAGGTATTTGATTGCAGAATGATAGGCTTTTTAATGATCTGCTAAAAGCATCACTCTTGCATTCCTCCTCCAGGTATTTGTATGTGAAGAGTATTCTGGGATGTACGCCCACTAAGTTTCCTTGGTATTTGGAGTCAAATGCTTCTTTGACCCTTCTGCCCAGATCTCCTAGTAGTTTTAACCAGAATTTCTCCGATAGTTCTGGACTGGTGAATAATCGTCCGGTTTTGGCAGCAATCCTCATGTATTCATTCATGAACTGGATTACATCCTTGATGTTGGTACAGGTTAGCCTTTCTAGGTCTCTGTAGGCGTTATCCTGCATAGCAATTGAACCTTAAAATGGATCATCTAAATGAAATATTCTTCTTACTTGAGTTGATTCCTGGTACAAAACCAATCTCAAAAGCACCTTATAGGATGACGCTAGCTGAACTTAAGGAACTTCAGAAACAGTTACAGGAGTTGCTCGACAAGGGTTTCATACTCCCAAGTCATTCACCTTGGGGAGCTCCAGTGCTGTTTGTGAAAAAGAAAGATGGGTCTATGCGTATGTGCATAGACTACCGGGCGCTGAA
>JBAMIE010000001.1:516080-531326 GCA_037177295.1 Kaempferia parviflora | reverse complement strand
ATATTAATACATAAATAGTTATAAAAGAATATAATTCAACTAAAATATAATTAAGAAGAAAAAATATTTGATAAACACTGAAAATAAATATGAAATTAATACGAGTATGAGAGAATGAGTACGAGAAGAAAGATGAATTATGAATGTGTTTAACATTGGAGAGTGAATGATTATCGGATAAGCATCGAGGGAGGGGATAAGAGATTTTCTTAGAGAATTATTTCTTAAAAAAAAGGATTCTTTTGGTAACTTACCAACAAAATGACTTGTTATAGCCTATTAATTTCATTATTTTTTAACTACTTAGAATGATATTTAGAGTTATGGAAAATTCCAGGCTTGTACTTGGATGTGCTCAGCACTAATCTCGAGTGAACTGAGCTGCACATGCATGAGAAAAGGTTAATCGGGTGAACTGAGCTGCATCAGGCCAGCTTATCCCTGGCTGGCTTGGCCCCGTTTGACACTCCTAATGGGAAAGGTGTCACCTGGGATTGACAAGTTGAAGAATATTTGTTTAATCTAGCATTAAAAAGCATTCCATGTGGTTCCATTTGTTAAGGAATGTGGTAAGTGCGTCTTGTACAATGTTTCTCACCGACCAAGTTGTGGTACATCCAACTGGGCCATCAGAGAGCTATGAACCACAAAGAAAAGCAACCTAGCAAGGTCAGTTTACATAATATGGAAGAATGTCTTATCTAGCTTGTCATTTTCGACACTATTTGTGGTTCTAACATTGACGTAACACTGGCGAGATGGAAGTTAACCTGCAATATCAGAGACTATTTCTGTTGAAAGTGATTTTAGAAATTTAGAAAACAGGCTTGAACCAGTAAGAGAAGTTCTTTTGAATAGTGTGATGAATCATCATGTGGCGCCAATCCATCTCTAATTACTATAATACAAATCATGAATAAACTAGAATAATGAACTCTACTTTTCAATTTCTCACAATGTTAAATGTGGTAGTCGCATAACTTATTCAACTCATTGATATCTTTTGTGTTGCCTAGGTGACCTGCTGATATAATAATGCTGAAAGAAGCAACCATTTTCCGCTTCTTGAAGCTTGTAGGGGTTGGCTTTAAAGCGAGAGCTGAATCTGAAGGTCGTCAACTGTTTCTGAAACTAGGTTATAGCCATGAGGTGGAGTTTGCTGTCCCTCCTGCCGTCCGCGTTTTCTGCTTCAAATCCAACATAATCTGCTGCACAGGGCTCGACAAAAACCGAGTGCACCAATTTGCTGGTGTCGTTCGAAGCTGCAAGCCTCCAGAAGTTTACAAAGGCAAGGGTATACTGTACATAGACGAAGTGGTAAAGAAAAAACAAGAGAAGAAATCGAAATGAAGACCTGCCTCTCTCACATTCAGCACCATGGATTTGGACAAAATATTATGATCCTTGCAATTATCAATAACCATATGCTCCTCGGCCAAACTTTCTTATTCTTGCATGTCTTCGGAGCCCATTTGCTTAGGCCAAACTTTCCTATTCTTATTTTGAAGGCCAAACTTTCCTATTCTTATCTATAACCATATTGTGATGCTTTAGTCATGGTTTTTGTTACTTGTTACAGCAGGTTTGTGTAAATTGGCTATTGCTTTAGCATTTTAATTATATGTTTTCCTACATAATGGTTGTTTTATCAATTTTCTGGATATTCTCTTTTCATCTTATTTAGTTTGTGGTTGGAGTATCTCTTTATTAAACTTATCTGTCATATCTCCTTTGAAGTTTCACCAAGATGATGGCTACTATACTTCTCTATCAATATTGTCAACTTTTATGATAATTTAAATCTGAATGATAATTAGTTTGGTTACTTGGGAGTGGTTTTACAGAATTTTCTAGAAATTTGATAACTGCCTTATTGCTCTTTGTAAATGATGATAGTTTTACAGAGAATTGTCCAATTTAGTCTAATTGGAAATCAGTTCCATTGTTCAAATGATACTCTTCTAGAGTTGAAGTTTTTGTAAAATATCACGAGCAAACCGTGTCATTCTAATAGCTGATAGATGCTAGACATTGCATTAGTCTGGTGTTAGTAGACAAAAGAGTTTTGACCTTTACTATTTCTCAACTGCAATGATCTTAGTCTTGAAAGTTCAAATTTGCAGGGCCCTCTTTTCTTTCACGAGAATCAATCAGCAAGTAATCTTGGTAGAATTCCTGTTAGCATGAATGAGCCAGAAGAACCTTTTTCATTTTGGAATATGGAGAGGCTCAGTACATACTGTTTCTTCTGTCTCTCCCACACTTGAACTTCCAGGCAACCTCAATGTGAAGCGAAGTGCAAACTTTGACAATCCGCTTCCTCATAAGTTCATAAAGCTGAGCAATGAGGATTAGCATCTAAATTGCTAGTTCTCTAAATTGCTACCATACTTTAATGAAAAGAACTGGTAGAAGTTATCTATTATCTTGATAATATGTTGACCTGTGGAAGTTATTAGGTGAAAGAGTTTATTTTGATGAAAAGTAAAATTATAAAAGATTTTATAATTAATTAGTATTTATTCTTGATAATTTTAAATGTAAACTAATTAAGTTTATGCTTCTAAATTCAAGGATTTTAGTAATTATACATTTGTAAGCAACCTGTAGTCATTGATGTTTCTTTACGTCTAAAAAAAGATGAAAATTCACAACTACAAGATGATTGATAAATTAATTTATATTTGATTCTGTGTTTTTATTAATCTAATTACATTGTACATTTGAATTTACCTTTATTTATCTCAAGAACCCATATTTTCTTTAAACTCTTTATAATGAAATCCCCGTTGCAATAGAATAAATTATGTAACACTTAATTTTAAGACTGAAAGGGAATCAGAAAGTAGCACAATGGATTGTGAAAAATATTGAATCACTATGTGGCGTCTCGTTAATGAATTACAATTTATGTGTTCTTTGTCTTCAAAGTAATCTGCTTAGGCTAAGCAAGAACAGGGCAAATGCGATGGTACTCCAATGAAGCTTGGCAAATACAATTTGGGATGATTTGTTGACTTGGAACTGTCCAGTGTTTAGGTACTGGTTTTTTACAGATGAAATATTCACATTGACAGATAGAGAACCTGCGAAGAACATGAAAGAAAATTTCAGCATTCTTCCGGAAAGGGTCATTCATCAGGTAAACAAAATCTTGTGCATCGTTCAACTTACAGTCGTAGCTCGTCCAGCCCAGGCGCTGATTAGCTAAATCATAGACGAATATCTTGTCCTTGAGAACGAGGTCTGTAAAGAATTGATGCAACAATTAGTTCCACTGGAATTCATTACTTGTGTCCTATTCTCAGTAATAGACATACAAACGAAGACAATACAAGGGAAGGATGACAAACCAGAACTCTTGTTTAGACTGATAGGAAGTTGTGGACAAACAAAAAGAGAGAGGATTATAGATAATGGAGAAGAACACAGTACAGGATGGGAGGAATTCCTTCCCAGATTGATTTGGATAATGTGGTAAGATGAAATCGCAATGCAACATGATGATGATGATGATAAATTTCAATAGCCAGAAAGGAAATAACACAACATAGCAAACGAAATAGTAAATAGCAACAATGACTTACTGGATGTGACAGTGAAAAATATACTTAATTGGATGAATTCTCAAATTTTTTGAATGCAGGTTATGGAATTAAGGCTAGAAGAAAGTCTTAAAGTCTTAGAAGTTGGACATTCTGAATCATAAGAAAAAAGCATGAAAAAATTGTAAATTCTTAAAATCTGGACTTTGAGAACTTGAAGTAGGATCGAATTTCTATAGGTCCAAAACAGATAACATTTAGTGTCTAATTTCACCATGTTTCAAGAAGTAAACATTCCAGATGAGTAAGTAGAAATAGTAAACTTCATTTGTACATCGATAGACGGACAACAGTCCCCACCTCACGGACAAAACTAGAAGCTTTAAATTGGACTGCACGGAGGAGTTTTTTTTTTTTTTTTGGAGACTTTTTACAACTTCCAAAAGATTATGTTTTCACAATTAAATTGGATTGAACGAAGAATAAATGTGTCTATGACTATTACAATCCTTAGAAGCTCCAAAAGCATCTTATGTTTTTTTTCCAGATTCTTGCAACTTTCGAAAGATACATGTTCTTACAATTCTTAGAAGCTTCGACTTGGGTTACCCGGAGACTAAATGTCTAGCTAAAACTGTGTTACTTCTTGGATTGGTTGAGTTTTGAAGTGGAGAAAAAAATGGAGATGCTATGATTGATTAATATTACTCTCGTTGTAGCTTAGTAACTAAAGATCTATAAAAGATTTCCTAAAATCACTCACCGCCCTAACGCTGACAATAACAAATCTTATAACAAAAATTGAAAGGTTTTGGTTTGCAAACCTCCTAATATTGTTATTCCTGATCCCTGGTTCTTTTGCCAGCCAATACACCATATAACAGAATTATCCTGCAAATAGGCAATTGATCATCTTATTTCAAACACTTCTGTAAAATGAGTTTACTAACAATCATTTCATTTCTGTAGAGTAGCTCATCTAGACAAGTTTGGAAGGAGACTTACGATAGAAACTTCTTGCAAAAGATAATCCTCGGGTTTTACTGGCATGGATGCACCACCCTTGAAGTTCAATGTAACAGAAGGAAATGATTCATCAACACTGTGGGTTAGATGCATGATGATGTTAGAATGAAGTTAAAATCATATCAGTTTAAAAGATCAAGAAACATGTGTGCATGCCATAGAAACCTGCCAGAAGTAATGAAACACTCATTTCCTTTGGAATTGATCCGACGAACGGACGGGGATAGAGAAGCAACTATCTGAATATAGAAGAAGCAAGTGAGAAATAAACCATCCGAGTCTTCTGTTGCTGTATATCCTCATATTTAAGCTTAGAAGTAAAAGATTTACTTACTGCATTCACAAAAGGGTCATAAGCTTCTTCAGCAAGATAAGCCAGTGTGGTCCCAGAATCAATAATAGTTCCTTGTGTATTCGAAGTTAAAAACACGGATGGGTCAATAGAAATTATTTGTCCATTGACACTAATACTCTCTAGGTTTAGGTTGTAGTGAGACCTGAAGAACAAAATAATAGAGGTCAACATCTGAAGAGATACAGGAAATAGAGAGAAGAAAATCAAGCTTAACGAACAATAAATTTAAAAAAAGAAAGAAAAAGATAGTATGTAGTATTGTTGTCAAATTTGCATGACAATCACTTAAAAGGCAAAAATCTCACACACATAATCAAAGAAAATTTTATTAATTAAAAGTTGTCTCGTACATATAAATTGATAATGAGACTTATTCTTCACAAAATAGCGAACCAATTTGTCTCAATAAAAAATAATTATTTTTACTAAAAACTAAATAACTTTTAAATATTCACACTTGAAACTTTTCAACAATTTGAAATAATGTATGAAAATCCCTAACTGCCCTAAAAGTCACATTTATGATTTGGATATGCCGTCTCAATTACTCCATAACCAACTTAAAGAGTAGTAAATTTGTTTATATTTAAAAGAATATGAAAAAAAATGGAAGTTTATTTCAGATTTGTTCTCTTATCAAAATTCTCAAGCCCAATAATGGTAATAAAGAAGTGCTCGACTTGATATTAGATTTTGAAAAGCACAACAACAACAACAACAATAACCAAGTCTTATCCCATTAGCTGGGTCGACTATTTTGAAAAGCACAAGATAAGCTAATATTCCATTTTAATGGATTAACCTTTCGCATCCTTGTAAAACTCCTGGTCTTTAACATTTCTAGAAAAAGGTATTTTATTAAAATTATTTAGATCTTGTAAAGATATTAAATCCTGCAACTACAATGCAAAAGAAGCACTAAGTGCCTCAATATCTGGCCTTCTTCTGTCTGCTAGTAAAGTTAAAAATTATATCAAAACAATTGAAGGGCAAGCAAATATGAAATAGAAATTCACAAGATGGAACTAGGGATTATCAGATATATGAGAAATTTCATGTGTTAATACAATGTGCCAAGTCAGTACTTGACTGCATTAAATAATTCATGTGTTGTGGAGCATCCATGTAAAACATACACCATAACACTTAGAATCGACACTGGAAAGAGAAACGTGTGCACTTGATGAACAAAAACAAAACAAGGAGTGTCATGAGGACAACAATATCTTAGAACCAAGCGAGAGCTGAAAAAGTTAATCCTTAGACTTGCAGAAACAACAAATTTAACAGAGAAATATAAAGGAGGTGAGGATGCATGCATCTTGAATTCCCAAATTATCAGCACATGTGGTGCTGTTTTAGTGGAAGAATAAGTTCATAGTTGTCAGAAATATTAAACATCATGTTCAATAGCACTTACTGTGATGGAACAAGTGGAGTATAAACGATGCCCGGTTCTACAATTTCTCCAAAAACCAATATGCCTCCACCATTTTCTGATCCCTTTAAGCAATGAGAAAACACCCTAGGAGTGACGCCCATAGAGGAAAGTTGTGATATGACAGACAATTCATGCTGCCCAAAACCAAAAATTCCATCAACTGCCCTGTCTGACTTGGTCAGATCTCCAGACTGTGAGTTGCTACAACTGTTTAAGAGGAAGTGTCATTTCATCATTGGTGAGTACATGTAATCATTTCCATTTCTCTTTTACTTCAGAACTGTAGCAGACCAAGTTACTATAATGTTGACTGAAACCAGCATTACTAAGCGGATGGGAAATGCATACTAAAACGGATTGCAATGCTTGAGAAAACAAAATCAATGCAAAAAGCTGTGCTATACTATGGTGTCTAAAGATTATTTATTCAATCACCTAGTACCCCCTATGCATCAGTAGGAATCAGATCCCGTCAGCTACACACGGGAAACCTGGCATTTTCCAGCAAGAGAAAATGATCTTTGACGCAAAAGGATACTTGTGATCTTAAAAAACATCTTACCCAAAGACAACTGAAGCTGAGGAGTCCAGAGACTGTTCATTTCCCAAGACTGTATCAAAATGCATAGTATCAGATACATAATATCCAGATGTGCCACTTCCATCACCATATTGGAATGTGTAACTGCATGGAGTATTTGAAGAACCAGAATTGGGGCATAAAGCCTCTCCACTTTGGAAATAAGAGGTGCATCGATTATCAGAACAAGTTATCCATGATGACGTTGATGACTTCTCGGGGTCGAAGAACTCTAGCTGGATCTGCAAATGTGAAAAATGGCACTTATTCAATCAAAAAATACATTCTTCATCGACACTTCATAAAGACATATGTATGTTTAGGATGAAAATCTAATTGATTTAAAGAAGCAACATTACAATCCTAGTTTTCAACTCAGTTTGCCTTTTTCTTTTAAGGGAGAAAAACAACTGAAATGTAGGAAACAAGAGATCTTACATTTAGTCCACTTGATATTGGGCATCCATTGCATCCGTTACATGTCACCCACAATATATCGCTTCCTGTATCGATCTGAACATAGAATTCTTTTATTGGGTTGCCCAATTTAACACGAGTATAATAAAGCCTGCAGTTTCAACGTCTAAATTAGGTCATGTAGAACGCTTGAAAACGAAGAGGAAAGTAATAGAGTAGCAAAGATCGAAAGATCAATTTTATTCCTTTATGGATTTATTATTATCAAAGCAAACCAAATGATTATAAAAAGGCTAATAATAGAAAGCACTGATCATTTAGGCTAAAATTTTGAAATGAAAATGGAAGCTGGCCGAAAAACCCAAATTTTTAAGTCGTGAATGAGATATTATTGTGCTTCGGATCGGACTAGAACGAACATTAACAGAATATTATACAACACTTAAATAAGAATGTAATGTACTCCACCAAACCAACCAGATCAAAGCTTCAAACGGAAGGATCGAACAAATGCAACAAAAAAGGTGTCTTCTTTACACACACAAAAAAAGCGATACAAAGCAAAAGAACGGACATCTCGATCAGAAGTAAGTCGGATCACGAACTAGACCCAAGAGTAAGAGCGGTAGAGTACCCAACGGTAAACGGATTGGAGGAGCCCTCGACGGGGAAATCTACCACTCCAGCCGACGTCAGCGAGGAGCCACCCAGCAGAGACCGGCCATGCCGGGCGCGGTCCCGAGCCCTAAGATACTTCAAACTGACTTCTTTCATAGGCAACGCCCTTTCCAGTCTCAGCATAGCAGGGAATCCATCGCCGCCACTGCCCCCCGCATCGGCGAGGTGGAGTGCGGCCGCCGCCCAAGCTGCGACCAGTAGGATCCAAACGGGCCTCCGCATCCGACCTCTCACCCCGCCTTTCCACCGACTCTTTTCCTGTCCCACCGAGCTGCTTGCAGAAGCACGACGAGTCCGAAGCCTGATGAGGGCAAGAGAAGAAGAAATGGAACTAGGCGAGGCAAAAGGGAAAGACTGCTCGACACAGATGCTCATTGGCTACCATCACTGGGGCCCGTTCCCAACGCGGGTCGGGCGTTGATGAGCCATTAAGGATCCCGGACCCGTACCGATTGAGCATACTGGATCCGTTATCTTTTGTACCACTCCCGACGTTCACTGCGCCGATCTGGATCCAGAATCCGATTTCTTGTCCATGTAAAAGCCGAGTTGGCATTCGATTCTTCTTCAATGAGTTTTTCGGGTTATCGGATTCACCAAATTACATCTAATTATGGATTCGAATAGGGGCTTGAGTTGATGGCTTGATGCTACGGAACAATGATTGCATTCAGTTTCAATCTCAAAAGCCAAAAAGATGCAAAAGAGATGTGGTCCATGATAATTATTATTAATCCTTGAATAATTATCAGATAATTAAATATTTGGATGGAAAATATAAAGTGAATTTATCACAAGTCTTACTTACATTTGTGTTAAATAAATAATATCGTATCTTCGTTTATATTTATTTCTTAATTTAAATTTTATAAAACTATTAAATACTTAGTTAAAAACACTTAAGGATTAGCAGTTAATTAAAACCATAATCGGATGGTAACGTATCAGCGCCGTATCTCTAGCCACTCAACGGTAATTATAAATTGCCTTCTGATTTTTCTCCCTTCGTGTAATTTAGAAATGAATCATAAAGATTTCGGGACTATGGTAATAATAAGGACGTTCAGTTACATTTCAGATATCCATGGTTCAATTCCTAACTAAGGTATATTTAAAGAGATTTTTCTATGATGAACTTCTAGATCCTGCAATGTTCATCAGCAAGAATATATATACATACATGAATAACAGTTAAAAAAGTTTCTATTTCCCTCTCTCATCTATATACAACTCTTTTCTTTCTCTTATATTTAAGGTGGTATTTATTTTCGAGCACTAGTTTTTAAAAGATCAGCACTAGTGCTGGTGCTAGTTTGTTGAAACCAACGCTGGTATTGATTTGTTGAAACTAGCACAAACGTGGTACTGATTCGTATAAATCAGCACCAACAACAACTGAATTCACTTGTTGTTGGTGTTGGTTTAAACAATCCAACATCACATTGGTGTTGGTTTTCATTTATTGTTAGTGTTGGTTTGTAAAAATTAACACCAACGTTGGTGTTGGTTTGTTGGTGCTCGTTTCTAGAAATCAACACAAATGTTGATACTGATTTGTTGAAACCAGCAGCACCTTATATGCATGAGAGAGAAAAGAATTGTATGTAGATGGAAGAGGAAAATAAAAAAAAATTGGCTTTGTCACATTATCCATGTTAGATGTCGTCCACTGTCACTCAGGTAAGGGTAGGTAAAATATCATTCTGGATGGCAAAAAGATAATTCATTTGTCACAAGTGCCTCCGCCCTCCGCTACCCAGACTAACACAGAAAAATTAAATCATGAATCTTACGATGATAATATCATCATATACTAGCCAATTATCCATGTCAATGATACAGGTAGAATATCATTCTTTATATATTTAGTATAAATCTATATTTATACAAATAAATATATGGTATAAGTATTTCGTATACAAATGGTAGCCTCATCAAGTATTTCGTATATACACAAATAAAACAGAACAAGATGCTAAAAATAGTTTTATCGAGAAAAAAGAGGAAAAATAATTGAACGAATTTATCCACTCCTATTCTCTCTCTTCTTCTCTCGTTTCCTTTCCCTTCGTCCTCAATTCAGTTCCCGAATCGCTTTTCTCTCCTCCTCCCCCTCATCCTCCACTCCAATTAGATTGGCTTCGTTCTTCACCCGAATGCGATCGATTGATGAATTATCCACCAATTCTCTTTTCCAATTTGTTAAATTCATCCTTGTTATGGGATTCTAATTGATCTGTAAGCCTTCCGTCATCGTTGTTGTCGACGTCGTCGCCGGCAGTGGCGATTTCCAATTTGTGCTAGATTTTCCAAGAGGACGCGGAAGCTGAGGCGGCGGAATAGGAGAAGATGTTGAATCGGTTTATGAAGTTTGGCGGCCGGAAGCCCCCTAAGCCTGAAGCGGAGGAGCCCCCTGCGGTGACCGTCAATCACGCCTCTCGGACCACCGCCGCCACACCAACTCCTCCATCGCCATCCCCATCCCCTGCTGCAGCCCCCGCCAGCCCGAATATCGAGGTTCTCCCGCCGTTCGGGGAGGTCGCCGTCGGGGAGCGCCAAGCCCTCTTCCTCCGCAAGCTCCAGCTTTGCGCCGTAGTCTTCGACTTCTCCGACACCCTCTCCCTGCGCTGCGCCCGCGAGCGGGAGACGAAGCGACGGGCGTTCCAGGAGCTCGTCGACTTTGTCCAGTCAGGCTCCGGGCGTCTCTCCGAGCAAGTCCAGGAGGAGCTCGTCCGTACCGTCGGCGCCAACATCTTCCGATGCCTCCCCCCGGCCGCCCACGAGAACACTGGCGGCGATGCCTCCGCCGATCCGGAGGAGGAGAATGTCTTCCTCGATCCCGGCTGGCCGCATCTCCAGCTCGCCTACGAGCTCCTCCTCCGCTACGTCATCTCTACTGACACCGACACCAAGATCGCCAAGCGCTTCATCAACCACTCCTTCGTGCTCCGGCTGCTCGACCTCTTCGACTCCGAGGACCCCCGCGAGCGCGAGTACCTCAAGACCATCCTCCACCGCATCTACGGCAAGTTCATGGTCCACCGCCCCTTCATCCGCAAGGCTATCAGCAACGTCTTCTACCGGTTCATCTTCGAGACGGAGAGGCACAACGGCATAGGAGAGCTTCTGGAGATTCTTGGGAGCATCATCAATGGCTTCGCCATGCCCATGAAAGAGGAGCACAAGTTGTTCCTGGTGCGGGCGATCATCCCGCTGCACAAGACGAAGGCGGTGGGCGTTTACCACCAGCAGCTGGCCTACTGCACCACCCAATTCGTGGAGAAGGACTACAAGCTCGCAGACACCGTGATTCGAGGTTTGTTGAAGTACTGGCCAGTGACCAACTGCCAGAAGGAGGTTCTGTTTCTGGGCCAGTTAGAGGAGGTGTTGGAGGCAACACAACCCACAGAGTTCCAGAGGATCATGGTTCCATTGTTCAAGAGGATCTCACGCTGCCTCAACAGCCCTCACTTCCAGGTATGGAACTGGAAACTTTGAAAAAAAAATTCATTTTGCTATCCACTCCAGTGAGAATGGTGTTTGAACTTTTGGTAGTGGTAATTACTCACTTCCAGAGGAATGATTTGTTTCTTGAAGCACAAACATTCAAACTAGATTTGTGAATGATTAAGATACCACCTGTGACGTTGCAGCCCTATGTGTTCCATAGGAACTTAGCTCCCAATTCATATTTTCCCCTAGTCATCAGTTGTCAATTGTAGTTGGCGAAGATACATTTACAAAACTATGTCTTCAGGTTACTGAGTGAGGTTTTGCTACAAAAGTGCTTGATGATATTAGACACAAGAAAGTTGTAAAGTGACAATTAAGATAGTAGGGACATGTTCTAGGATAAATAATAGATTCTATGGTTAAATCAATTGGAGTTTAAAGTATGAGGTACCAATTCAAATTGAATTAAATTCTAACCACTTTACTGTTATTGCTTGTTAGCATCAGCACCAATGGCGGCCAAAATTGTGCTCATTGTTGACATTGATTAGCACCTCATTTTCTACATGTACTAAAGGCAACACATGGCTTACAGGTTGCTGAACGAGCTTTGTATTTCTGGAATAACGATCATATCGTGAACTTGATCGCCCAAAACCGCAGTGTCATATTGCCCATAATATATGAAGCGCTGGAGAAGAACCTGAAGAGCCACTGGAACCAAGTGATCAACGGCCTCACAGCAAATGTGCGAAAGATGTTCGAAGACATGGACGGCAATCTCTTTGCGCAGTGCCAAGAGAAGTACATTGAGGAAGAAGCAAAGGCCAACGCCTTGAAAGAGCAACGAGAGCTTGCATGGAGACAACTAGAAGCTAAAGCTAAAGCTGCGGGAGAGAAGATGATTCTAGTCAATTAACTTTAACTGGCAGCCTAAATTTGTGCATAATATTCTTTTGGCGTCCCTATTTATTTCCTCTAAATCTTCCAAACCTTTCATAATCATATCTTATTGTGAATATATTTGCGTTCTGGATTGTTTCGGAGATTCCATTGGTATCTACATAGAGACTTTGTTTTCTTTCTGGCATTTTAGTTGTATTCCTGTATCGGGACTCTGATTTGTCATGCCACTTGTACGTCTGATAATTAACTCTTGGTTTATTAGTCACTTTTAAAACATATACTTATGGAGCATTGGAGCTCGAATGCAATCAGAGATGGTTGTTTGTGCCTGATGTATTTAATTAATACTTGATGTGGTAAGATTGGAAGGGTCCTATAAAGTCATGGCGTAGTCAATAGAATGGTCAGGTTGATCAACAAGATCGCTCGATCTGATAGCTCGGTCGGAAATATGGGTCTGTCATGCACTTCAAACGCTAGTGACAGAGCAGGCAGTCCGGTCAGTAGAGTCACACATTGACCCCCCCCCCCTCGACTGAATAGGCAGTCCGGTCGGCGGAGCCCAGGTCGACATCTCCTCGACTGAGCAGATAGCTTGGTCGGCGAAGTCACACGTCCCGGATGAGTCGGCTAAGCAGCTGGCTGCCCCGTCCGGGCAGACTCCTCCCAAGGGAATATATCTTCACTCCAGTTATCCCTTTGGCACGTAGTGAGCCGGTTGTCAAAAGATCAAGGGACATAGGGGGTGCACCGTATGATAAGTACAGTCGGAGCTCCTAACCCTGACACCAGATACAGAAACGACATGCCTAGATGATGTAAGGTATCAGAGTGTTAGTGGTGTCTTACCCTTCGTAGATAATGCATCGATATATGTGCTAAGGAATGGAGCCCATTATAAATAGGGGTCTTTGGCTCTCAACGCAAGTACGCGCACATTGACACTGTCCACCTACAATTCTTCTTCTCCTCGAGATAACCCCACTAACTTGAGCGTCGGAATACCAGAGCCGGTGACCCCTTCCCTGACCCGGTCTCTAATGGTCCTTTGGAATTTGTGCAATTGAGTGCAGGAGTTGGCAGGACGAGACACCACCCGCTCGGACGGTCTCCACTAGGTCAACTTGTGAGCCACCTTAGAACCGTATGACCAGCACCAATTACAGGAAGGGCCCCACAAAGTCATGACGTAGTCAATAGAACAGCTAGGTTGATCAGTAAGATCGCCCAAATCGAGAGCTCGGCAGGCCAGTTGGAAATATGGGACCGTCATGCGCTTCAGACGCTAGTGACGGAGCAGGCAGTCTGGTCGGTAGAGCTACACATCGGCACCTCCCCGATTGAGCAAGCAGTTTGGTCGGCGGAGCCCCAGGACGACATCTCCCCGACTGAACAGACAGCCCGGTCAGCGAAGTTACACATCCCGGATGAACCGGCTGAGCAGCCGGCTATCCCGCCTGGTCAAACGCCCCCAAGGGGATATCTTCAATTCACCTACTTCTTTGGCGTGTAGTGAACCGGCTGTCGGGGGTGCACCGTTTGAGAAGTACAGTCGAAGCTCCTAACACTGACACCAGGTACAAAAACGACATGCCCAGATGAGGTAAGGTGTCAAAGTGTTAGTGGTGGCTCACCCTTAGCAGGTAACACATTGATATATGTGCCAAGGAATGGAACCTCATTATAAATAGGGGTCTTTGACTCTCAACGTAGGTACACGCACATTGGCACTGTTCATCTACAGTTTTTATTCTCCTCGAGATCACCACATTGACTGAGCGTCTGAGTACCAGAGCCGGGGACCCCTTCCCTGGCCCGGTCTCTAACGGTCCTTTGGAGTTTGTGCGATTGAGTGCAGGAGCCGGCAGGAAGAGACGCCACCCGCTCGGACGGTCTCCACTCGGTTAACTTGTGAGCCACCTCAGCACCGTGTGACCCAACACCAGCCACCCGGTTTCAGAGAAGATTATATTTAGCACCTCCTGTGGGAAATTTTCCTGCAACTGAGTCGAAAGGATGGATGACGTTGGACGATTAACAACGGTCACCCCGTCTCAAGAAGACCTGGAGCTCTTGGTGATCGCTCGAGCACAAAGGATGTTGCAACAACAACAAGTGATTGTCGTCAGAACAATGCTGAATGAACCAGCCATCTCGGTAACGAGACCGAGTACAGATCCCCGAGGTCGACCGGACAGGGCACTCGGTGGGTCAATCACACTTGCGCCTGCAGCTACGGCCCAGGCTCCCGCTCGATAGGTTATCCTGCCGCAAGTGCTGCCATCACCCATTCCTCGTCATCGGGCACTCTTCCGCATGCCACTACCGAGCGACTCGGACATAAACTCATAGAGGTCCTCAGGCAGGGAGATGCCCTTGCGAGACATAAGAAAAGGCAAAGCCCTAGTAGTGGAGGCCATGTTAGAGGAGAACGCGTCCCCATTCTCCCGGTCGGTCCAAGAAGACTCACTGCCGAAGCACTACCGACCCTTGGGGCCAGGGCCAGCCCTAGACTTTGAAGGGCCCGGTGCAAAAAAAAAAACCCCTTTTGTATTAATTTAAAAAATAATAAAATCAATGTTATAAAAAAAATTCCATCGTAAACTAAGATTTATAATAATAAAAAGTATTATAATCCGCATTGCTAATAATCATAATCCGTATCAATGTAGCATTATATTGTAGAAAATGAAAAATAACTATTACAATTAACTATGAAAAATTAATTCTTCTTACATTTTTATCTACAAAGTCATTAATTAATTTTTCAGAATAATGTTTCCTAGAAACTCACTCTCAATCGAAATCATAGTCAATGCATTCAATCTTATTTGAGTCGTAGTTG
>JBAMIE010000001.1:481325-492646 GCA_037177295.1 Kaempferia parviflora | reverse complement strand
TAAACTATTTTTTCTTATGTTTAATTTATTTTTATTAAATATGATTAAATTAGGAGTAGATAAAGAGCCATTAATTTTGGTTGAATCCGTCGAGTTGACTCATCCCACCAAATAATTTAAGTAGGTTGGATTTGAATTTTATCAACCAAGCTCGTCGCGGGTCAATCCACATAGGTCCACTACCCGTGCGGGTCTGCCCACGACAAGTTTGGAATGGGCCGCAGGTTGAGAATCACATGTAAACCAAGTTTTATTTCAATTTGTTATAATTTTAAAGTAAAAATAGTACTTTTCATCAAACATAAATACTCATTTATGTCTATTTATATTAAAATATTTATTTTTAGATATATTTGATTGATAAAATATTTCTGAAGTAAAACATTGTAGATTTAATTTTTTTTAATTTTTAATGAGTCCGTGGGTTGGCCCGCCTAATCTGTAACCTGCCTTGAATTCGGTTGAGTTGGAAATTTCCCAACCCTCCAAGATGACTGGCTAGCCTGCCCCGCCCCGCCAAATGGCTGACTCACCATGGACCGATCCGCTCCATCATGGGTTAGTCCATCTGACAGCTCTAAGTAGATAATAGATATTTAATCTATTTTTTTATTAGATATAATATTAATTCCAATATATTTTTATTAGAGCAACAATGAAAATTTTAACAAACACAAACTTTCTAAAATGGTTAAATCACATGAGACATTTGCGCTAGTGAGCAGTCTTTTGTACGGAGAAGATCAAATGCTCAAGTGAATCATTTTACACCTGCTATGAATTGATTTCAAAATCTATTAGAATAACTACTTATATAAATAGTAATTGTGCGAATCCGTAGGGGTTAATATATTTTTATTGATTGATGATAGTTGGATAAAATGAAAAAAATTATTAGTATAGAAAATATTTGATGGTTTAATCTGTATAAGTTTCAAGACTGATACCCAATATCTGATGGTATGGAAACCGGATGGAAATTAAAAATCCGGTGGGAATAGAATTAGATATAATAATTAGGGATGAAAAATGAAAGATATGAAATCCTACTCAGATCAACCTGATTTAGACCGATATTTTGTTCTACTAGCGGAAGATCAGATTATTAATAGCGATGGAATCTGATGCGGTTTTGGGATTTGTGAAGCAACTGACACGAGGACGAGGAACGAGAATCTAAATTAAGTAAAATATATATGATTAGCCTACTTTGTACTAATAATAGTACTTATATGTCATAAGTTAAGTTATTTAGTTTCAATCTAAATTTTGTAGCATTCATGTAACTTTCTAATAGTTTGTCGTAACCACATCTGTGTGGATTGAATGTGTATCATCCATAATTAATTACAAAGTAATATACTAATATAGATTACTTATTATCTTAAAAGTAATCTGTTAATCATGTAAATACAATTTGATATGGAACTGTAAACTTATAAAGTGTTTGTATGCTTCATTATCTACTAGTCAATGAACCTCTAATAGATTTTATTTAATGTGTGAGATTTGTTATATCAGTTATAATATATGATAGATTAATTATTCTGAAACTGCTTGATATTTGCTGAAAGCAATACGATATATGAAAAATTAGATATATTTACAAATATTTGATAGATTTGTTAAAATTTGTAAAATGCATAGAACATGTAGTAATTAACTATACAAAAATTAGGATGATTTTTTTTTTTTTTACCAAAAACATTTATTAATATTTAACAACTTTATAAAAAACAAAAAAAAAATCCCTTAAAATATCCATTGTATTGTTAAAATGCCTCATCTTCATTAATTAATATAAATGATAATTTAGAAGAGTAAAACAATTTTTTTACTATTTTAACAACAAAATAAAAAAAACATGAGATATTAATAAAATCCCTGAGGGTACTTTTAGAAACATTAAACCATTCAACATGAGAATTGAAGATATTTTAAGAGAAAATATACTTGTTAAGAAGTAATTTAGTATCAGTATTTTTAAAAGTTTTTTTAATAAAAAGTTCATTATTAAAACTGCACCAGCCGGGAATCGAACCCGGGTCTGTACCGTGGCAGGGTACTATTCTACCACTAGACCACTGGTGCTATTTGTTTACCAGTTTAATTTATATATTTAATAAATTTTTTTATTTCATATCAACCTCATAAAGGATATCCATTATCCGTGGATCTGGGAGCACAGGATGCCGAATTTCTTGTTTCATTATTATTAATCAATTCTTTTCTTCCATATCAACTCATAAGAGACATTCATCATCCGTGGATTTGGGCACATGATGCCGAATTTCTTTTCAATGAAACAGTGTCATCTGGCAGGATTTTAGTTACCAAGGAATGATTCAAAAGGCCAAGAATACCCCAGGCAAAACCTTCTCAATTGCTCAATTTCTCAGGCATCTCAGAGAATGAGATTACCAAAAAAAAAGGCCAAGAATACTTCAGCAGCTCAAAGAGAATGAGATAAAGCCTACATTGGAGCTTTGCACCTCAGTTGCATGGAGGAGTAGACGAGGTCTAGGAGTTCATCGGTATGATGGTCTGATGCAGGGGTGTGGGGTGGCTTAATTTAGATAAAAATATTGTACACCTCCAAGAAAATTACATAATTGCTGGCGATAATGTTATTGGAGAAAAAATATAAATATATCATTAAACAGCATACCGTGTCGACAAACAGCTTATTAGTGTGCAAGTGACAAAATTGGACTTAGAGAAATTACCGGTTCTCTAAGGTGTATTATTCTTTTCCCCTCAAAATGAAGTCACAAGTCCGATACCGAGCTCCTCTGCTAGCTCGTCCCACAACGGAAAGAGAGTTAGTACCACCAGGAAGGTGGCTATTATCACAGCAGTTTTTCGCCATGTTCCCACTTCAGACACATCATTCAAGCAAGGCTTCTCTGGGGTCCTCTGGAGTCATTGCATATTCATTTAGGGAAAATTTAAAACTTAAAAGGGAGAGAGAGAGTGTGTGTTCGGGTACGATCATTTGCTAACCTGGCAAATTAGAACGTACAGGCCCCAAGGAAGTGAGAGGTCTCCACCAAGCTTCAAAAAGTCATAAAGAAATTATGCTCAAATTAATTACATATTAGATTCTAAATTTTCAATCATAAACATAAATGGGATGTTAGTTTGAGTGGTTGGTTACATATTAGAATCTACAACAGTCAAGAAGAAGATAATTACATACCACTCCCAGACCAAGCAAGGAATATGTGGCCAAGCCAAAGCTAAGCAGTGCATTTTTACCAAAAGCACCCTGCATGAAGTCTAATCAAGTTAATTAATAATGAAAAGATTACGAAGTAGAGTTTATATCCAACGAAATTCTACAAGACAACACTGAAAGGATGTCGTACTAGCCCTGCAAATCTTCAAGCAAACAAGGACCAAAATGTCCTACCCATAAAATGGAAAAGCATCCACAAAAAGATTTTGAATAAGCTTAAGTTGAAAAGCATCATTTATATTCACTTGGATAAAAAAAAGCCATGTAACAATTAGGTCGACAGATCCCTAATATGCTGTCAATTGTTTAAAATTTCTCACATGTAAAAGATATCGAATAATTTCCCCCTAATTCTCACTATAAAAGAGTTCTCAGCTTAGAAGAATATTTGTCCACACGACAGCTTGAAAGAAAACGAAAGATAATATTGCGAGTAGCCTGTATAGACAGTTAGGTCTATTTCCTTAAATGGATGCTTCTAATCACAGATGAATTTGAAATCAAAGGTAGCTCGACAAATGGATCACCTTTCTCTTATTTCCTATATAGAATAAAGAAAGAAGATGAATATTTTAAAAAGGAACTTTGAAATCTGTCCATAATTCATTGGCTCAAAACTCGGCAAATGAATATTAACATGTATTCAATATATATAACTTATCACAGGCTTTCTCGGGTGCGTAGATGGTTTCATATTTCAAGTCAATGTGCTGCTTAGCCTAAAGATGAAATCGGTACCTGTATTGCCCTTCCTCCATCAAGGCACCCCACAGGAAGCATATTAAATGCTGATGTGGTCAAACCACACCTGCAGTTAAATAAATAAAACCAGAAATTAGCAATTTAGAATGCACATATGCACGATAATATGGAAATGAGAGATGGCGCTTCACCAGCCAGCAATTACAAGGGGGTGGACTGAGACATTTGCAGCATGCATAGCACTGCGAACTTATACAAGCTATGCATTAGTAAACATAATCATAGCAAGACAAGAAAGTATTAGAGATAAGTACCATTTCAATTTGTGTAAAAATGCTTGGATGGTAGCAATAACACACTATAGAGAGGGGAAAAAAATCAAATGGCTGTTACAATCTCAGTATTGCGAAGATTCTCAAACCTCAGAAATGAAACATCCCAGTATCACTTCAATAACCTACAGTTTTTGGATTTTTTTTTAAGTACCTAAAATCGAGATACAGCTACATTGAACAACTATTTTGAAGTTATGGATAACTAGACACAGTTGCAAGTTAACCATTTTTGAACTTGACGATGCAAATAGCCAAATTAGACAGCCAACTATATAGACAAACGTCACTTCATGGTCACATATAGGAACCTCCTAAAATCTTAGCCTGTTCAAGCCTAGAGACACCTTTAATTCAGTATGACATGACCATGCAGATGTGCAAAAGAAACTAAAAACTACCAACAAAGTTTTGAACAGTGAATAACATTGATCAGCTAGAGCAATATACAGCAGAAAAGGTAGCAAGCAATTTGAGGTTACCAATTAATTTTGTTTGTATAAGCATATGCATTAGATGCAGCAAACACTGGGGGTGCTATAAATTTAAGAAATATAGCAAATGCTGCATTCTTTTTTGACCAAATAAACAATTTAATAATAGCTTTATATTTCAATGTTTCATCATAATATCAATGGAATAGCATACGTATAGCCAAGTGTAGCTCTGCTGATGAGTCCAAGAAGCAGTGAGCCCTGAAATAGCATGCTAGGGACCTGTACCATATCTCCTGCTGCAGCTGGATTTGAGGATAACAGCAAGCCAACAAAAAACATTGAAAAGGAAAGTGCAGCGCCAGCCAATGGACCAGCCATTGAGACATCAACCTTTGTCTTTCGATCAGGAAGAATAGATTTGAACTGCAGGAGTTAATACCAAAACATGAGCAATAGAGGAAATGTATGGCAACAAAGGAAAAACTGACTCAAGGTTTAGTCTAAACATACTACCGAATGAATGAAGAAAAGTAGAAAATCTTGGCTTGTTAATATAAAAATCCTATGTGATTGTTTTTGACGGGCAATGCAAAGCAATTTATGGTTAGCTAAGGACTTGAAACAGCTTTTGCAAAAATATAATTCAGTGTGTGTCAGTAATGAATAACAACACAAGATTATCATCCAGAGTATCTGATGCTCTTTAATGACAACCATGGCCATGTAAGAATCACCTAGACAATTAATAATTTTTTTCGAAAAAGTAAAAATAAGCAAACTGGTATATAGTCAGGCAACAAATTGACAAAGATAGTAGCACCGAATTTAACAATAAGGTTCAAAACTTTATTGAAATTCCTGATGGAAGTTGATACAAAAGCCAACCTGAGTTATAGCACCAAAATTTCCAAGGCTAATGTTTGGGATGAAGAAAGGGATACTCAATTTCACTTTCTTTGGGAATGCTGCTAAAAAATGTCCAACCTCCTGCAAGGATAACATAAACACATCTCATCATCCTATATAAAAGATATTGCAGATTTAGTTTCTATAGCAATTAGAAGACGTACAAAACATGAAATTCAATTCTAAAAGACATCATGAGAAGCTAGTCTTCCCTATAAGCTTTCCATGAATGCTGGTTCCAAAGAACACCATGCAGTTTTTGCAGTCATCATTTTCTAACTCGACAATGCATAAAAGGTTTATCATGGTCTAAATTTCAACTAGAAGAAGCATTTTGTATTAAAATATTCAGAATCAATGGAGATTTTCTTTTTGAAAAGAGTGCTCAAGAAGGGCGAAGCTGAAATGATATCAGCAGCATTAATTACATTGTAAGTGTGTACAATATCTACAACTATTGGTTATGATACTCAAGGAATTTCAGAAGTTGCCGACAGACAATTATCAATAGTGGAAATGATTTTCATAAAAGAAAAGATAACAATAAAACAGGAAGAAATACAATAAACTATAATTTATTGTATACACTGAATAGGACTTACATGAAACAGCTGAACACCAAGGACACCGTAAGCTAGTGGTAAAGCGGATTCCACAAAAGGGAATAGTTTCTGCATATCAGGTGGTTCTGTAGCATTTGGATCTGTAAAGTATTTGACTACCTCTGGTGGAAGAGTATTTATCTGGTATTTATAAATATTAATGCTTCAGCACCATCTAAATATATTCACAACTATGACAAGAAATGCCAAGAATAAATGTACCTGAGATGCAATTCCCAGCTCCACACAGGAGCCTATGGTTAACACAAAGAGAAGGAGAGCAATAACATATTGCCATAATGTTGTGGGTCCAGGCTCAGAAACTTCTTTCCTCAGCAAGCCAAAACTTACACGTGGCCCACCACGCGGGTCAGGTCCTTCAGAGTCAGGTTCCTCTACCATAAATAGATTATACTTGACTCCAGCAACTTCTTGGAGCTGCCTCTGAAGTTTGGCAAAGACATCTTCCCTTTTACCCCGCAAATTCCCCAAAAAGAGGATACCTTCCCCAAGATCGCCAAAAGGTTCCTCTCTGGTCACCCAAAAAGTTGAGTATCCAAAAAGTTTATCCTTAATGAGCTTTACATCAGATGGATCCACCTTCTCAGGTCCAAGGAGTTCCAACAGCTTGTAAGAATCAACTTGAAAGCTACTATAAACTGGTCCCTCTGAGGATATCCCAGGTGTCTACTAGGAAAAAACAATACTAAGGCAATAAATATAGACAAAATCCCCCCAAAAAAAATGTTATCATATATGACAACTTGGGTAGAAGACAGATATCTGAAATCAAATCCCTGTTTGAGAATTCCTGTGTAAGTTATCTCAAGAATTACAAAGAACAAAATAAAAACAGGAACTATAGTTCGAAAAACAAAGAATTTTTACCTTCTAGCCATTTCTTGGTTACTATAACAGTGAGCCCCAATTATCAGAAAGAAAACAGACATGACACAGATTTCTACGTGTTTCTATTATATTGCTTCCTCAGGTTTTTTTTTTAACTAGAAAAGAGAGTAAATTAACATGTGCCATAGAACTACATCCACTTTCAGGTGATTATATTGAAGTTCAAGTGAAACTCGTGGCCACGATAACTAAAATGAAACTTGGACATCACCGAATTAGGTTTTCTGCTGGTTCACTATTACATGCAAACTTAGACAGAAGGCTAGCTAACTGATCCTTGATGGAGAACAATCACACAGTATACTAGCGTCCAAACTCATTCATGCTGACCTGTAACTTAGGCATCTCAAGATTGCTACTACCCAGTTAGCAAAAGGTTTGACTATGGCTGTGCAACGTCTTGGCATCAAATCTCATAACCACCACTCTCTTTTTGAAATAAGAAGCTGCTATTTGATCTTGGATGATTGAGCCAGTCATTCACACAGTCCCACCATGTCTCCTCGAAATAAATCGAATTGAATTTGAATCAGGATCAGCTAACTTTACTAGGAAGACTATATCTATGTCAAGTAGAACTTATAGTCAAGGTAAACCAGTAACCAAACTTGGATAAACTCCCCTTTGAAAAGCTTAAAGTATTAGGTTATAGGCCAATTTCATGTATCCATATGTTTCAATTTTTGATTATTCAGGATTGGTCTTCATCTCTCTTGTTAACTCTGATCCCATATGAGAACTTTGCCCAGAATTATAATCCAAGTATCTTTTATTTTAAAAAAGAGAGAAAGAAAGAAAGAATGAAAGAAAGAAAACAACAGAATGTGCCCCGACTGCACCACCTCCCCAACTTAAATTTATGTATCAGTATTCACTAGCCCCCTAATCATGACACTAATGCCACACAAATTTTTGAATGGCAGAGATGGTGAGTATTATCAAAATAACCCCACCATTCAAAATCTTGTAGCCACCTAGATCCAACCTCTCATAAATATTGAAGATTATAGTCACTCACATCTGCATAAGGTTAATATTTCGAGATCATAATACTTATAGTCACTGATACACACACACATATATGACTATGATTCACTCATTTGATCTCACATCTGATTTTATAAAATAAAGAGCTACCAAGGCAAAGTGTCTCGCTTAAAGCAGTTTGCTCTCCATCTAAAAGTGGTATAACGATGTGCAATTGGAGGAGATGGAGAACGTTTTATACACATTGCTTCTCTTGGGAAAGAAGTAGTGTTAAAAATATGTGAAGGTGAGACTAAGACTTATTAAAATAAAACTTGAGATTGAGGAATACATAAATACAAATAATAACTTAAGCTTTTGGGATGAGTGGTCATACAATCAAATTGAAGCACAAACACGATTGTTCCTTGAGGTTATTTGCAAAATGCCAAATGGATCAAATTGAAGGTGGAAAACGATAGTTGAAATTTAGCACGCAATGAAAAATTTTCAAATGCTCCGGTAGACCATTGGGGATTTTTTTTTTTTTTTTTTTTTTTTGAAACATAGTATATCCATTAATTGGAATAAAAATGATGTGAAAAATAATGTACCCTAGACGTCTTGTTTGCCTCCGAGTTCAGGTCTTCATCGACAGCAATTGACTCCACTTCTTCAGTTGACTGATTACCCGACCTTTTCTCCTCCCCTCTGCCATCGCTCCCATTGACCGAGAAGCACCTTACGCCATCAAACCGCCTCCCAGATTTCCACTCTCCCACCCTCCTCTTGCACAAGAAGCACAACTTTCCGGAACGACTCCGCTCCGGAACCGAATTTCTCCCCTTGAAGCCGCCTCCCAAGGGAAAAGAGCGAAATCTAAGGTTCGGGTTCGGGTTCGGGTTGAGGAAACAAGAGCTTGGAAGCGTTCCCATGGGACCGCACCGAATTCGAGCAATGGATTAGCACGACGCGAGAACGAGGGCGTCGGAGGCGGAGGACGGATTCGAGACTAGGGTTTCTGATCTCCTACCAATTCCGGCGGGTGCAGAGCACGACGAGGAGGAGGAGGAGGTCGAGTGAATCGCAATCTCTCCGGTTGGTTGTCGGAGGGAGAAGAGAGGGAGAGGGAGAGGGAGAGGGAGCGAGGTAGATAAGGGTGGGACTGGAAGCCGGGAGGAAATGTTGGTTGTCGGCTTCTACTAAACTATGGGTCCCCACTACCGTTGGATCTTGTTGCTTTCCCGTTAGATCGCGCAGCATCACCGTTGATTTTTTTCCTTTTTAATGCATTGTCTTCCATTAGTTGACTATTTCGAGAATTGTCATGTTGTCAGACGGGTGAATCTGTAACGGGTGGATGAATCCACGATGGATCATCTATTTAGTGGGGTGAGCCAATCTATCATCGGACTAGACGGGTCAATTCACAGACTGATAAAAATTTATAAAATAAAAATTAAAAAATAAAAAAATTTTACATTTTCAACATTTTACTTCAAAAAATTTCTATCAATTATATGTATCTAAACATAGGTATTTTAAATAAAATTGACATAAAATTTAACTTGCGGGCCAATCCAAATCTATCGTAGATCGATCCATATGGGTTGCACGCCTAGGCAAATCAACCCGTGACGGACTTGGGTTGATAAAATTCTAACCCAATCCGTTTAAATTGATTGGCTGGACAGGCTAACCCGATGGATCTAACCCAAATTAATAGCTCTATCCATGATAATGTTGTGTATTGGAATACTTTGACTTAGACCTGACCTAAATCAACGGTTTAATGATTTAAAATTGACGGTTCGACAGTTTAGAATCACCAATTCAACTGTTTATGGGGGGTCGGTCCTTAACAGTCTAAGATGATTATAGTTCATGGTTCATGGTTCGAAACCACTAATTCACGGTTCGTACCTGAGTTACTGGCTCAAAATTATTATATTATTTTAAAAACAAATAAAAATTATAAAATCATTCAATACTTATGAAGAATAATTATATTGTAAAAATGTTAATTAATTATTATATAAAAAATATCATAAAGTAATTAATAAATAAATATAAATCAATTTTCATTATTAAAAACTAATAATTATATATATATATATACAGAAATTTTAGCTTGTACACACTTATATGCATGATCGTGCGTGACAGTCGATGTGGCATCCTAACACAGTATTAATTTAAATTTTTTAAACCCTCTCCTCTATTTCCTCTCTCCTGCATGCAGTGCGGCATTGTTTTAAAAAAAAACAGCATTGTGCGGAGCTGTTCTTCAAAGAATAGCTCCGCGTCTTTTGGAAAAACAGCTCTGTAGCAGAGTTGTTCTTCCAAGAACAGCTCCACGAGGGAGCTGTTTATTCTGTAGCAGCTATTCTTTAAAGAACGGCTCCCTCAGAGCTATTTTTTCGGTTGTAGAGTTGTTCTTCCAAAAAAAACAACTATACGAGGGAGTTATTTTTCTGCCGTAGAGTTGTTCTTCTAAAAACAGCTCCGCTAGTGGGTTTTTTTTTTTTTTTTTTTTTTTTTGAAAAACCAACTCCACGAGGGAGCTGTTTTTCTCTCTGCGGAGCTGTTTTTCCAAAAACAGCTCTACAAGGGAGTTATTCTTCAAAGAACAGTTCTGCACAACGCTATTTTTTTTAAATAGCGCCGCACTGCATGTAGTAGAGAGGAAATAGAGGAGAGAGGGTTTAAAAAATTTAAGTTAATGCTGCATCAGGATGCTACATCGGCTGCTGCGTACGATCGTGCATATATGTGTGTACAGGCTAAAATTTCTATACACACACACAATGAGAAATTTTACCCTACTCACTATGAGCGATTGTGGGCGACACGCGACGTGGCACGCTGACTCGGACAAAAATCCAACATTGTCTTCTTCACTTTAATTAAACGCGCCCAAAATTTTACTCTCTCTCTCTCTCTCTCTCTCTCTCTCTCTCTCTCTCTCTCTTCACAGTTCGCTCAAATCTCTACTTTCAAAACCAAAGCCTAAAGTCTTTTCCTTCCCACATCCCGCTCCTATCTTCCACCACCGTAGACCCTAGACCCACGGGTACTTCCTCAACAATCAGCTCGCGCATTTGGAGTTAGGGTTATCGTCCAATCTGTACTGCTCAACTCCCTCCTCTCCTCCGTTGGTTTTTGCACTTGTTTCTTAATGGCGCATTCCACAGGAGTTACAAACGTATATTGAGTGTTTTTCTTAATG
>JBAMIE010000001.1:464847-481225 GCA_037177295.1 Kaempferia parviflora | reverse complement strand
TAGATGGAGATTGCGTGGACAATTGTCTATCTAGAAGATTGTTAAACAGAAATCAAGTAGGTTAAAGTTGACCGGATACTTGATTGAAAAAGTCCTAACAGGTTAAGCAAGGGCAAGTCCAATCGAAAGATTAGCAGAAGAGAACAACCAAGTGGATCAGTGTTGACTGGACACTTAGTGTGGAAATCCCTGGTGAGTGAAGCCAAATAGATAAGAAGTCCTGGTGAGTGAAGCCGGGTAATGGAAAGTCCTAGTGACTGAAGCTAGACAATGAGAAAATCTTGGTGAGTGAAGCCAGGTGGAAAATCCTAATGAGTGAATCTATGTGTTGAAAAGTCCTGGTGAGTGAAACTAGATATTAAAAATCCAGGTAGGTCAAAGCTTGACCGGACATTTGGTGGTTGGAAGTCCAAGTGGGTCATGGAGGACCGGACACTTGGCATGAGGAAAAAAATCCAAGTGGGTTAAAGGAGTAACCGGACACTTAGTGGAGAAGTCCCAGCAGGTTAAGTGATAAGTCATTTATTGGGCATATTATTTTGGTTGATATTGGATGATGATGGAGTTAATTGTCTTGGATAATTGATATAATTTGGCTTGTTTATGACTTTAGAATTTATTTTGGAGCTTAATAATTTCTCTTGTGTTTCATGCTTTATTACTCATTATTTGAATTTGAGTTTGTAGGTCTTTGACTCACATCATGACTCAAGTTAAGCCAACCAATTCAATGGAAGATTTGGTTTATTTAAACAAGTGAAGAAGGCTTTGACCCTAATCAAGCTCATTGTGATTCCAAGCAACTTCAAGAAGCTCAACTCAAGCTTAATCACCCCATCACAACCCTAATTGCCATTGAACCAACCAAGATTGGAATTGAACTCGGTTCAATTGAACTGAGTATAAAAGTGAATTCAATCGTTGATGAATAGTGGCTGCACACTGTTCATCTGCGACGCACTCAATTTCTTCACCAATGTGCAGCCACTATATATATATATATATATATATACAGAAATTTTATCCTACACACTTGTATATACACGATCGTGAGCGACAGTAGACGTGGCCTCCTAACGCAACATTAACTCAAAATTTTTAAACTCTATCTCTTCTAATTGCCTGCATGCAGTGCAAAGCTATTCTTTAAATAACAACTTTGCCGTGGAGCTGTTCTTCAAAAAACAGCTCCACGAGGGAGCTTTTTGGAAAAACAATTAAACAGTTTCATTGTTCTTTAAACAACAACTAAATTGTTTAGCTGTTATTTTTTAAAAAATAGCTATGTAGTTTAGCTTTTTTTTTTTAAAAGCTGAACATAAAAAACAACTAAACTGTTTAGTTATTTTTTAAAAGAACAACTCAACAGTTTAGCTGTTTTTCTAAAAAAGCTCCCTCGTGGAGTTCACACACACACACACACACAAATTAAACAAATAAAAACACAAATAAAATAAAAAAAATAAAAAAGGCTGACCTACCGATTTAATTGGGATGGGAACCTTGCCGGACCGGTTACGGTTCCGACCTAGGTCCAATTCCAGCCCAAATCCGATTCAGACCGAGTTCGGTTTAGATCCAATCCGGAGTCGAATCTACTCTGGCCAAGATTTCATCTTAGTAAAAGATGATTACCAAGACAAACTACAATTTTTTTAAAAACTTATATCTACCTAGAAGGAACCTTCCATTCACTTTCCTTTGCCTTGGTGAAGAAGATATTGAGCTCTGATTTTGATGCATACATGAAATGAATGATTGGCCATGATTGATGTCTGTGTGTAAAATTTACAGTGAACCTTTTCATCCATGTGGAGCTACGAAGACTAACTAATTTTACCAAGAACAAGAAATTAATGATTGGTCAAAGTTCAAAAAGCTTGCTACCGCTGCAAGGGAAATTGAAATGAGGATGCACGGTTGACTAAAGCATAATTTTCTAGCTGATTATTTATCCCCAATTTATCATCATCCTTAAAAGATGGAAAAGGATGATGAAAGTATTCTATTTTGTTGATGCAGTGATACAAATACAAAAGAGATTTTATATTTAATTTGGCTACGTGTACGTGGTGTTCAGAAACTGTTGAAGCCATGCTGAGATTGTTAAATTTTTCAAGATTTTGGTTGGTGAATCTTTTCCTTTTTCACTTTGCTTTATGAATCTCCCAATCTACCTTCAAGGCTTCAACTATCAGCTCCTGCTTTTTTCTACAATTATAATTAAAACCCATCTTATTGCTACACAGTGTCTAGCTGAATATATCTATATATATACACTCCTCGAGTGCCTGTAAAAGCTAAGCAAATGACAGTGGAAGAGAATTGAGTCTGAATTTAATTTATTTTGGCCATGCCCTTTAATTTTTATCTTCCCCAGAGAACTGCAGTCATTTGACTCGTCTGTCGTCTCCATACGCATGCTTTTCTACTGATCATTATATATATAATTTACTTAGCTTCTCGATCTATCTCCCATTCTTCAGTTACTTCTTCTTCGTCGACCTTGGCCAAGATTTTTAAGCTTAATTCCACTGCTTATATTAAGGTGGAGAGCGAGAGGTGGAAGCAGGTGTCTGGAATGAAGCTTGATTCAAGATCTTTTCGAGAAAGGCAACTAAAAGAAGGTCTCGGACCAGGCTTCATTCCTCACACCTTGCTTCTGGAATATATGTCAGGTAAGTATATATATTATCAAATTTGAAGGGTAAAAAACAATCAAGTTTAAGGTCACGTAGAGCTGTTGGGCCGGTACAGGGAAGGATGGGTGGGTCGTCATCTTGGTAAGAATTGAAAATTTTCTAATCCAATCAAACTCAAAATAGATTGCGGATTAAGCAGGTCAATTTATGAGTCCAAAAAAATAATAAAAAAAATACTTATTTGGCCTTAGCCGATAATAACAACACGTTATGGGGCCTTGACCATCTATTTTCCTCCTGTAATATGTAGGAGAGGGCTAACCATGCTCAACGTGTTTGGCCTTGGCTAATGTAGTTATCTTTATCGCCTCTATCTTTTCTCAGTCTAATTTATGTAAAAGAAGTTCATGATTGTGAACTAATATATTTTAGGTAAAATACTTATCAATACACCATTTGGAATAAAGAGGCATGACATCAACAACATTGTTACTAATGTTTATGTGGTTGAAGGATGGTTAATCTCCTCCATCTTTTTCACACCCTTATGCTAATTAAGCGACCGGATGAGTCTTGCATTTTTTCATTGACATAGATCATTGCAAATAACACAAGAAATATATCTAATACAATTATCATGGAAACATATTATTCCTAATGCACATTTATCCTCGTCAAAAAGGATATTATTCACCTAACTTAACCCAACCCAATTTATCTTTTTTCCCTCAACCCGTGATCATCCTAAGTCCACTGCGGACCGACACGTCCAATTTCAACCTAACACAAGAAATCCCTTTTAAAATTATTGATAAAATTTTAGCCTAATTAATTTAAATTACTTGACGGTAGATCAATCTGATAAGTCCAATTTAAATTGATGGTTCTCAGTGTTTGTGTAAAATAATGAACTTTAAGGGTAGAAGCAAAAGGTTACAAAAATATTAGGTACGTTGGCGAGCGATTGGAGGGCTAATTTGAAAATTTAGCCTAGCCGAAAACTTTTATTTGTCGATTCTCCTATAGAATCCCATTTCTTTCCCAATGTCGCATTCTGTGCGTGGTGCGGTGCGTGGAGAGTGGAACAGTGGGTCGAGCTATCTACTCTCTCTATCCTCTCCCCTCGAGGTATGAATTCTTTCCTCTTTATTATTTTCTTTTTGTTTCTTAGTTTTAATGGTACATTTTGGTCTGTTTCTTTGTTCTTCTTTCGTCTTTCTTCGATCTCAGCAAAGCTGTTGCTTTCTTCCTTAGTTCACAACATCTAGCAAATGCGACTTCATCTTCTTGATGTTGAAGATATTCTTGTTCCCAACACATGCTCCAGATTATTTATTTATTTATTTATTTTTAAAAAAATTCATAGCTCATTTGGTATATCGGTTCAAGAACACAAAAGGGAAAAAGGAAAAGAAAAAGACGGGAACCTTCGCTAACTTTATTTTTCATCCTTTATGTTCTTGTTCTCAGTTGATTTTGTAGTCTCCTAAAATTTTTATTTAGGCGTTTGCTTCCCTTTTTAAGACTTACAGGATGTTGACTTGGAATTTTTAATCTTACTAAGTAACTTCGATCTCTTCTTTTGCCTCTTCTCTTCTTACTACTTAAGACTGATATCGCGGATATCTTCTTTAGCTTCTAGTCCAATCTTTCATCAACATGGCAGAAACTCTTCTTCTTTTCCTGCAATCTTGTAACAGTGAGTGTACCATTTATGAACTATATTTCAGGGAAAACGGAAGATTGGCGCTTTCAGAAGATGAAGATGAAAACATGTCAAATTATTTGCGTGCATGTGCTTCTTTTGATGTGCTGTGCGTCGCATGGAAAATCAGACTACATGAAGTACAAGGATCCTAAACAGCCAATTAATGTTCGAATCAAGGACTTAATGCGTCGAATGACTCTTGCTGAAAAGATTGGTCAGATGACACAGATTGAGCGCGAGGTTGCATCTGCACAAGTCATGAAAGACTACTTCATAGGTAAGACAATTGCCTTGGACTAAGACAATCATAAGGTTTGGATGCAAAAGACTGTTTATGTGCACCAGGTAGCGTGTTGAGTGGTGGGGGGAGTGTGCCTCGTCCTCAAGCCAGTGCTGTGGACTGGGTGAATATGGTGAATGACTTTCAGAAGGGCTCTCTGTCGACTAGGCTGCGGATTCCAATGATATATGGGATTGATGCTGTTCATGGACATAATAATGTTTATAATGCAACAATATTCCCTCACAATATTGGTCTTGGAGCTACTAGGCAAGTTCAAACTCATTTCGCATCTCAGTCAAATGAATCTTAATTTCCTGTGTTGAATTCCTAGCTCTTCTTTGCATATACTAAATTTTGAGTGTCTCTTCTTTGCATCGATAATAACTCGAGAGAGCAAATCAGGAATTCTTTTATAGAATCTTTAACATTTTTTTTCTCTACGTCATGGTCTCGACCTGATTGCTTTAACCAGAGATGCTGCACTTGTGAAGAAGATTGGGGCTGCAACAGCCCTTGAAGTGAGGGCAACAGGGATTCCGTATGTTTTTGCGCCTTGTATAGCAGTAAGTGAATGCATCAAGTTTTCTTTGTAAGTTTTGTCACTTGTAAGCATTGCTGAGTTATAAACAAAACCACAAACTAGATCATTTTCTTTGATTTTGTGCAGGTTTGTAGAGATCCAAGATGGGGACGATGCTACGAAAGCTATAGTGAAGACCACAACATTGTGCAGCAAATGACAGAAATAATTCCTGGCTTACAGGGAGATTTACCTGTTAACTACAGCAAGGGCGCTCCATATGTTTCTGAAAAGTAAGGGCACTCTTCCTATACTCCACAATTCTCTCGATCAGATGCATAATATTTACAGTGGCTTCTGGCATTTCTGTCATCTCTTCAGCTATACCTTCAACACCGAAGCTTGAATCTTACTATGTGAAATAGTTTCAGGGCGTATGTTAATTAATATCTCTGCCTTTGTTCTTTTACTTGATTGCTTATGTAATATACAAGCTTGTATGTCATAGTGATACATTCACATAAGTGTGCAACATAGGTAATCTTGGTTCCAACAACCATGACATCAGCTGAGGCACAAATACATTCAGCATCTGTCTGAAATTGTGTAGCTGACCGAATGGCTAAAAGGGACCATGCCAGCCACCAGTGAATTTAAATTCAGACCAATCAAACTCAACTGATACCTCTGTGCTTTTAAATGACTCATAATGCATGTATTTAATTATTTATTTTCAAAGCAAGCCAAAACAATTAAAAAAATCCTAGTACACTTGAAGGACAAGAAAACAAACCAAATCATGCTTTGATTGGTACTGATATCTTAAGTGATATACATGTGTGGTTTACTAGCCATCTCGCAAAGCATATACAAAAGGTTTCAATCTATTTTGATGGTTAGAGTCTATCCTGATAACTGTTGATTGATCAGGGCGAAAGTTGTTGCCTGCGCAAAGCATTTTGTTGGTGATGGTGGAACACATAATGGCATTAATGAGAACAATACTATAATCAACCGTGATGGACTATTTAGCATTCATATGCCTGCTTATTATGATGCAGTCAACAAAGGTGTCTCAACAATTATGGTATCATATTCGAGTTGGAATGGAGTCAAAATGCATGCAAATCAAGACCTGGTTACTGACTATCTAAAAGACACTCTTCGCTTCAGGGTGAATTCTCATTATGCTTGTGATTCCAAAATTTGAAAATGCACATCATGTGTCATGCTGTTTTTATCACTATCAGTAATCTTGACCAAAATACTTTCCAGGGCTTTGTTATCTCAGATTGGGAAGGTATTGATAGAATCACCAATCCACCAGGTGCAAATTACACTTACTCCGTGCAAGCTGGAATCTCTGCCGGCATTGATATGGTCGGTATCTATATTTTGTATTAAGTAATTTTTGATCTGCATTTGAACATTAGCAATTGCTGAAGGCTGATAATGAAATTTATTGTGCCTATGATTCTGAGCATTTTTTACTAACCATGTAAGCATTACCCTTCGATCTCATCATAATCGTCGTCTATCTTCCTGACAGGTGATGGTTCCATACAACTATACAGATTATATTGATGCGTTGACGTCCCTGGTTAACATGAATGTCATTCCCATGACTAGAATTGATGATGCCGTAAGAAGGATTCTCAGGGTTAAATTCACGATGGGTCTTTTTGAGAACCCCTTAGCTGATCTTAGTTTAGTTGATCAGCTAGGAAAGAAGGTTATTCATTTTAACAACTTATGAAAAATTCTTTTTATAAAATCTCTCATTGGCCCATGAGTTTCTCTTTTTTTTTTTCCCAAAGTTCCACTCACATAGGTTAGCATTTAACATCAGGAGCACAGAGACTTGGCAAGGGAAGCTGTTAGGAAGTCTCTTGTTCTACTAAAAAATGGAAAATCTGCAAACGATTCCTTGTTACCTCTCCCTAAAAAGGCTACAAAGGTCCTTGTTTCTGGAAGTCACGCAGACAACTTGGGTTATCAGTGTGGTGGATGGACAATTGAATGGCAAGGAGACAGTGGAAATATCACCATCGGTTTGTATTGTCACCCTTTTATTCATCCATTTTAGCTTGCTTATGTGTTAGATCGGACTCTCAGAATTGTGAATCTTAACTCCAAAGATTTAAATATTATCAGTAACAATTGTACCAAGATGATATGTGCTAGTAGTTTTTCGCTCGTCACACGTTGCATTTTGCTGGCCTTTATTTAGTGGTCACTCCACCCTTCCCCCATTGCAGGAACAACAATTTTTGATGCCATCAAATCGGCAGTTGACCCTTCAACTGAAGTTGTATATTCTGAGAACCCAGATGACAATTTTGTCAAAGACAATGATTTTTCTTATGCCATTGTTGTCGTTGGGGAACCACCCTATACTGAAACTGCTGGAGACAACCTCAACCTCACACTCCCAGATCCCGGCCCTAGAACCATTCAAACTGTCTGTGGAGCCATTAAATGTGTAGTTGTCATTATCTCTGGCAGGCCGCTTGTGATTGAACCCTATCTTCCCTCAATGGATGTACTCGTCGCAGCTTGGCTTCCTGGAACTGAAGGCCAAGGTGTTGCAGATGTTCTCTTTGGAGATTATGGTTTCACAGGGAAACTTTCACGTACCTGGTTCAAGTCCGAGAACCAACTTCCCATGAATTTTGGTGATGCGCACTATGATCCATTATTTCCATTGGGTTTTGGTTTAACAACCAAGGCCACAACGAGGTAGATCCAACTCCAATATGTCTAGTCCTGGTTCCTACGACTATCGGTTGGTCAGCTTTCCTTTATTAATCTGCTAATTTGATTTGTTTGATCTTTGTTTGTAGACTGTCATCATCCTCTACTGCATCTTCTGCTGCTGAAGCTGATATTGCAAGAAACCAGGCTTGGGTGGTCGCTGTATTTCTTAGTTTACTATTGCCATTGATATCTACTAATTTATTGTTACTCTGATTAGGGTCTTATAGGTTATTAGCATCTGTCGCAGCTTCAGTGACTAGGACCTTAACTCCTTGTTTTGTGCCAATTCATTTTGAATTGCAATTGATGAAATGATTTCTTCTGATTTCATCTATTATCCTTTGCAAAGCTGAATTCAGCAAAGCAAATTGTACTGGGTAGAGAATGTTTGAACTTCAGACTTCTTATCTGCTTTTGTAGTTGACTCTGAATGTTTCAGATTTTGATGATCAATGACAATGTTTGGTGACTGTCACTACATGTAAACTGGCAACATGAGCACAGTTGCAGCTTCTATACTATTTACTCATCTTTAGCAAAAACATAGCCATTCATGCACATTTAAATTGGCAATTTAGTTAATCGACTTCGATGTTTGTGATTTTTTTTTTTTTTGTTTCTTTTTCCTTTTTACCCTTCCTTTTCATCTTCATTTGCACCCTCTTTGCCAGCGTCTGTCTCTCTATTCTTTTGTTTGCCTCATGAATCATCACCAACTTCCATTATCTTTGCTAGCATGTCTCTCTAGTCTTGTTTTGCCTCTTGAATCATCATATATTTCTAAGGGGCACTAGGTTTACATATTTTTTATTTTTATTTTCTGAAAAATATATCATTTTCAAAAAATAAAAAATAATTTTTTAACATTCTCTATTTTTCTAAAAAATACTATTCATTTTTTTTAGAAAATAGATATGAAAAATATAAACTAAACATTATTTTCTAAAAAACACGTATTTTTCAGAAAATAAAAATGAAAAACATTGAAACCAAACGCTCCCTAATTTTCTCTCATTTTCTTTTTTGTGTTTTTTTTATTCCCAGCATTTTCTTCCTTATCTGACTTCAATTCACCCCTATTTTCCTCCTTTTCTTTTCCTTCAAATCATCATCATGGTCATTTATACTTTTATGCTTTTCCTTCATTTCATCATCTTTATTGTTCTTTCCCCCCTTCCATTCCTGTCCTAGGTTTGTCTTTCCATTCATCATCTTCATCCTTGCTCTTCTTTTCTTCAAGCCATCATCTTCATCCTTGTCTTTTGATTCACCCTTTTCATCCTTTTTTTTTTGGTACCTTTGCTTTTCTTCTTTTCCTTCAACACTTCTTTCTTTATCTTTTCTTTGGAATCATCCTCTCCATCCTTGTTCTTCTTCCTTTTTCTTCTTACCATCTATCATCCTTGTTATTCTCATCTTTCTTGTCCTTTTCCTTGTTTTCCTTTGATTCAACATCTCCATCCTCCATCTTCAGATCTTTGTGTTTTTCCTTTTCGTGCTCACTTTTTTTTTTCCTTCTCGGCTTTCTTCAACTTCTGATCCTTCTCTATTATCTTTCTTCAGTTTCTCATATTCTACCTTCACTCCCCTTTGAATCCCCATCCATCTCATGCTTATCCACTTTCTCCTTGTGCCCGCCTCATCCTTATCCCCATGATCCATCTCATGCTTATCCACTTTCTCCTTGTGCCCGCCTCATCCTTATCCCATGCTCGATCTTCTCCTTTTCCACGAATTTTGTGATTATTTCAATCTCCAACTCTTTCTTCTCCTCCTTATGCTCCTGCATCAATCTCTTTTCCTTTGATCTTCACATGAAACTCCTCGTTTACTTCCGCTACATTTACATTGCCCGCAGTCACATTTGTCCTCCATTTTACCAGAAATGTACAACGTGAAGTCGTGAACTGAAACCTGAGAGTAATGAAATTGAATTTAATCTCTAGAAATTTCATCACCAGAGCATAACTGACACATTAGATTGTGAAATTAGGGTTTATGAATTAAAACTGGTACAGATCAATAAACCTCATACAAGTGATCATATTTATAGAACAGACAAAGATCCTCCATTTTAAGCTCCAACAAACCAGCAAGATTTTTCCATTTCCAGCAAAATTATTTAAACTAGTGTTGCTGAATAGTTTATGAATTAAAATCCGAATGCACTGCAATAATCAGAAACCAGATATTCCTTTGACCTAAAGTTTAAAATGAGGAAAGGAAATCACCGATCAAACCCAATAGAAAGCAGTAATTACTAATCGGGAAATCTGTTGACCTAAATTTCATATGAGAACAAGAAATCACTGATCAGAAAACCTCATCCTACCCAAACGATCCAGATGCAATGTTAAACAAAGAAACTTGCTCACTCTTCATCTGATAAACTTTTGCAAACAGTATTTAAAAATTAGGGTGTAAAACACGGTGAAGAGAGCTTCTCGATGAAAAGAAACACATCGTACCTCGATGGAGAAGGCCAGAAAAAGCAAGATCTGTTGGTCTGATTCGGAGAGATTAAACTCCATCTTCTGTTGCCATTAATTTGTAATCTCTTCGATGGCTTCATGCTTGGCAAGACGAGAAGGGATCTCTTCGACCGACGTGGCATCCTCTGTATAAAGCAGCGGCTCACTGCACTGAGACAGGAATTGACTAGATTGGACCAAGGCCCATTTGAATGAGAAAACATGGTCTATATAAGAAAATTAGGCCCAGGCCCATTAAAGGCTCAACCTCACCGGTTCCACTTCGCTAGTCGCTCCATGCTCGTACTCTCGACAATGGGGTTCCTCTCTGCCTTCTTTTCTTGCGTCGCCTCCAAACCTCACCTCCGAAGATGCTTTCGTGGTGTCCCTCTCTGTTACATCACCCCTTTGGGAACTGACGCCTCCGGTGATCGCCTCCTCGCATGGTCCCACGCTCTCGTCCCTCTCGCCGTCGCCGCTGGAGCCGCTCTTACGTTCGATCTCCGACCCGTCGCCGCGCCTTCTCTTTGCGATACCGGCGTCGATATCCGGTATTCCTTGGATTTATCCTCTTCGTGACCTCTTACTCCTCGTCTCGCTTGTGGAGTGGATCGACTGATCTTGGCTACTGTTGTGGGTAGGGCTGGAGGGAAAGATAGCACTGAATTAGTAGTTAAGGGGGTTCACAGGGAGGTGCCAAAAGATTTCATCGCGGAGCTAAAGGATATCCTGCAAGTAATGTCTGTGATTATTCACCTCATGTCGAGAACTATTTAGTTCTAGGAGGTTATGGATTTACTTTGTGCACAGGATAATCTGACACTGGACTATGAAGAGCGGTATTTTCATGGGAAGCCGCAGAATAGCTTCCACCGATCTGTGAATGTACCGGACGTTGTTGTCTTCCCTAGGTATGTATCCAGTTATTTGCATTCTGAAGATTTGTGGTGCACCATTATCTGTTTGAAAAAGGTTGTGCTCCTCTGATTAGAGACTAGCAAAAGAGATGTTTTTGTGGCTACTACTGTGCATATAAAATTACTTCTATTTTTCTTTTAGTTCAGTGGATACTGAAGTACCACTATAAAGGATAATGATATTGACGATTCTTTTGGTGTATAACCAAATGTGTCAATTGGATTAGTGGTAAAGTGTCTTTTCATGCAGTCTAAGTGATGGTATAGATATGATATATACGTATGATCCCATCTAAGTTTGACCGACTTGATAAATTTGTTCGGAATGTTCCGGCTTCATTCTCCATTTTTAGCATACAGTTGCAAGAGTTAGTTTACATTAATGTTGGCAAAAGTTAATCTCTGGTATAAACCACTCTCGCTCCTCTAGTCAGTTCGTATTATGAACCTTAGATGCCTACATTTGGTGAGTTCCATAACAAATATTGTGGTGCATTTCCAATTGGTCATTATTGCTGGTCATCTACATTAAATGCAAGATACGATGCGATCCCATCAAAGCCCACTACTAATTTGAAAAACAGCAGTAGCAAGTTCTGTTTCTAGTTAAACAACTACATGGATATTGTCTTACCATTGAGTTCTATATATGACATGTCATTGTAATATGCATTCCTTTTGGCTCTTTTATACTTATGTTAAGTGGAGTTGTCTTTGGTCTCCTCCTATCGTTTTTGCCTTCAGCTGTAGTTGAGTTTGTTTGCCTAATTATACAGTGAATGGGTAGTTTTTTATTTACCTTTACTATCTTAACTCATTGCCCTGACATTTTTGTTCTTTTTAACCCTGCACATCCTAATTGCTCATATAAGCACACTGGTTGGATGTCTTCTAATAGAGATGTCATTCGAATGCTTCGAGGGCTATCTAACTCAAAGAATACCTTCATCCACTAATATAACATACACGTTGAACTAAATTGTTGTTATGTTATAGTAAGACAGCTGGGACAAAACTGGGTCACGCTTCTCAGTATGACAAGAATTCTTTGAGTTTGGTCAGATCACTATCAAACTGAGTCTGACAAGGGAGTTATATTTAAACAGTTCAATATTTCTTACATCTAAGAAGGAGCTTGGCATCCAACAACTATAAGTAGCAAAACTAAGTGATTAGATAAACTGACAGTTTTTTTTCTTTTCCAACATGGCCAATGACAGGAAGCTATCTGAGTTTTCTTTTAGGTTCAGGCTTAATCTTGAAATCCCATAAATATAAAATAATAGTGGTGGTGGTTCAAACTTCAGAGATCTTATTTTCTGTGTGCTTCATGCTGTCTAAGCCCATTATTAAAGATATTTCTGTCTTTCCATGCCAAGTGTTTTCTTGATGCAGATCACAGGGTGATGTACAAAAAGTTGTTGCAGCATGTAATATGTACAAGGTATTCTGTTCCTCGACATGGTGATGTTTAACTGTGTTCCTTTTCATAAATACTATCATATTAAACTTTTGATGTATGCTTCATGTCATATCCAAATATGTAAAGTTGATTAAGATTTCCACCTGGGTAATCCGTCAAACTATATGCTTGCTAGTTATGATGATCTAGTTATTATTATTATTGTTATTTTTTACGATGTAGGTTCCTATTGTACCCTATGGTGGAGCTACATCAATTGAGGGTCATACATTAGCCCCTCATGGAGGTGTATGCCTTGACATGTCACTGATGAAAGTGAGTGTATTTTATTCTTTTTGCTACTGTCCACTATCCAGTATTTGAATTTTTAAGAAGTGCATAACCCTTGTTTTACTTTCTTGCTTGGAATATGACTGGTGATATATTTGAGACTCCCAATTGGTTCGACATGCCCTATTAAAAGTTGATATTGGAAACATCTACAGTTGGTTGGTCCTTAATCGAACAATTGAAATTTCTCTCAGGTGGACTAAAGGATAGACTTATGCATAATGTTGTACTTAGTGGTCCCTCACGTACACAATTGGAAGCTTGGAACTCTCATGCTACATTGATGAAATCTGGCGATGCTGCAGAACCCTCATGCAGCCTTCTATGACGTCACAGAACCCTTGCACAATTCACGTTGGCACTCATTTGATCCTTGCTGATGTCATGAACTCCTTACCTGATGCTCTCTAATGTTGTGAAATTCTCATGTGCGACCTCACCAACATCTCAGAAAGCAATCTCAAGCTTGTTCTGTGTGCCAGTTGGTGGGCAGAATGCTAACTTGTGTCCATATTTAAATCCTTGAATGGAACCGTGTACTGTTAGTCTTAAAATAGGCCTTAACATTCTAAAAATTTACCTTTCAATATATAGATTCCGGCTTAATCTCATCCCCATTTACTTTCTTGTCCTTGTTTCTCCTCCTCAGCTAGTAGTTAAGCTTAAAGTTGATACTCATTGAGCACAAGATGACTACCCCTTCTTGATGTCCTCTAGCAGAGTTAAGAGTCTATTCCAATTCCCTTGTGGCTGACAGGCAATTCACATGGAATTTCTGTTCTTTAGAAAGAGGAAGAGGAAAGCTATGAGCACTATTTTTTCTGTTCAGTTTTATTGTTAATTGGTTCATTAACTGATGAATTTCAGTGTTCCATTAACTTTTCTACTTTAGTTTTTTTAGTTGCATTTAACTTACTACAGTTAATCTTGTGCATAACAGAAAATTAAATCTCTAAATGTTGAGGACTTGGATATTGTTGTTGAACCCGGCATTGGATGGATGGAATTGAATGAGTATTTGAAGCCATATGGCCTTTTTTTCCCGCTTGACCCAGGTCATTTCTTCATTTCATCTTTATCTCATTGTTTTTGTTACTCTGAACTGTGTTTTGTAAACAATGTTCTGCAAGTATCATGCAAGTGGATGTAAAATTATGTCTCTATGTATCTGAAGGAAACCTTCTTGAAAAAAAAACATTTAGTTTCTATTGTTTCCTAACTATGACTGTAATCTCATCTTGTGGGATTTACAATTATTCGACTCAAATGGGAATCTTCTCCCCTGTTTGGTGGTTTCCATTTTCATTCTCTATGGTAATGCCGAATGTTGAGTACAATGTAAACAAATATTTGTGTAAACTATCATCTGATATTTATCCTGGTAAATTTGGTTTATTTAGAGTTCAGATGATTGCATTAGCAATCTGAATCTTTGTATATTTCATGGATTGCAATATTTTGGTCAATGGTTAATGAACTTATGTTACTTTAAAAAATAGAGTCTAATTGTGTTTGTACTTCATAAGAGTCTAAAATGTTTCTTTTTTCTTTTCCATTTTGCAACTGTAAAGTCTGAAGTATAGAATGGATGTTTTACTCTTATGCATTAACTGATATTTGCACTCATCAGTCTACTTTGGCAATGAGATGGCCGTTTTATTTATTTTGACACATATATAGTTTTCTGTATTTGCTTCCTTGAGTTCAAAACTCTACTCAAAGTACATAAATGGCATCTATGGTTTAAAACTAACCCTTTTTTACTTGTGTAACTGTAACTGTTCTTGTGGGCTGTTGCCAACAGTTAATTTAACTAACTACCTGTGCCTAATTCAGAAGTTAGGCCTATACTAATGAATCTTAATGTATTATGACAAGAATGATATGCCTATGGCAACATTGTAGTACGTTTGACCAACTCTTTATATACAGGTCCAGGGGCTACTATAGGGGGTATGTGTGCTACCCGTTGCTCAGGGTCTTTAGCTGTAAGGTATTTGTCGGTTACCATTGCCATCCTAATTCATTAAATGAATTTAGTATTATACTGTTTCCATCTAAAATGATTATATCATTAGTTAATGTTAATTAATAATTAGTTTTTAGGTATGGGACAATGCGAGATAATGTTATCAATGTTCAGGTATTGTTTGTAAATTTTCTCAACAAAAGCTGGGCATTTGCTAATCAACTTTCTTTGTTGTAGGTTGTCTTAGCAAATGGTGAAGTCATAAAGACTGGTTCACGAGCTCGGAAGAGTGCTGCTGGGTATGTTGTAGTTCTATTTACAACTACGATAGATATATGGTTGAATCCTTAAAAGTCCTTGCTTTTTGGCAAACAGCTTAACAGCACACTGAAATATTATTGACCTCTAGGAAACTCTGTGAAATGCTTTGCTATTCATTTTTTGTAAACCTAGGACTGGCACCATTCTTTAATTAAGGAGAGAGAAACATAGCACTTTAAGAAATACAATTGCAAACCTCAGTTTTTGGAAATCATTGAATTTTTTTTTCTCTACTAGCACCTATTGTCCTGCAGACTTACTCCCTTCAAGACTGGGTTCTAATTCCGAGGAAAAGTGTAACTCAAATCTCCTATATATTACTTTCTGTGACAAATTCCTCGCCCTAACTATGACAAGATTTTTCTGTGGCTTAAAAATGGGATATGTCTTTTATCATCTTGCACCGTTTAATATAGTTCTAAGGAAAGCAAAAGTTTATCGCCCACCGGCATTTCTCCCCTATGTAGCATGGATACTCTGAATTTTTTTATTTTAAATATTAGACACGGATACGATACGCAAATACGTGTATCAGATACGACCAAAAACGTGTTGTGGACTTTTTTAAGGTTTGACCAAGCAAATACGTTTTGGGTACGTTTGGGCAAAATTGTAAATGTTTATAATTTTTAGGGGTTGATTGAAAATTGTTTTAGGACTAATTGGAAAATACTTAATAAAAATGAATTGGGTTATGGGCTTTTAAACCCTAATCTTTTTCTACTCGCATCTCATCGTCTCTTTGACATCACCCGCCTCCCTTGCCGCCTAAATTATTGTTTCTGATTTTTGCTCCACTCCTCTAAAGTGCTAGATTTGATTTAGTAATTTGAATATAAGCCCTGATACACCCACAAGTGTATTGGGAATATCGAAGTAATATAAAAGATTTATCGTATCCACATGGAAGTGATATTTTAATCACTAAGTAGTCTTACTCTGGTGGAATATCTAGATGAACCATAAAAGAGTTGTAGGTTGTCTGGTCTAGGAGATTATTTAGGAGATAGGTAAGCAACGAATGAGAATCTAAGTAA
>JBAMIE010000001.1:437869-450991 GCA_037177295.1 Kaempferia parviflora | reverse complement strand
GTTTATAAGAGAAAGATATCTTCATTGGTATGAGGCCTTTTGGGTAGAGCCCAAGAGCAAAGCCATGAGGGCTTAGGTCCAAAGTGGACAATATCATGCCATTGTGAAGATATCTAAATTTCTTTTGGACCCAACAGTTTGTTGGTATGTGCTTACATTTGATTGATATGTAATATGATGCACTTAAATAAATCATCTCAAGCGTGAACGTATATAAATAAAATAATACTCTAATTTGGATAATAAGGAAGCATGGTAAATAATTGTTTTGAAATACACACATGTTAGATATGTCCAAAGCATGCATTTTCTTTGAATTTGCCTCTTATATTCTACTAATCATCCTTTATTTTTATTAATGCATATTTGATACATGAGTATCATAAGGTTGAAAGTAATTTGCTAGAGTAATGGTAATGCCAGATGCAACTAAGAAAAAGGAGATTCAAATGAAATATTTGTTAAAATCTTTAATGCATCTCTTGCATCTGCACATAGGTATGTGATTGATTGCATTCATGCTTCACTTTTGTAAATGATTAAGAAAATATATATTTATTTCCATAATTATCTTTGAAATATGTGGATTATTGCATATAATAATTTGATAGTATGTGAAAATGGGGAGGCATTACATACAAGCATGCATGTTCAATTTCTCATTCTCCATAAATTTTGAAAATATGATAAAAAAATCAAAACGAGCTTCCACCTTTTCTTTTCTTTTTTTTTATTGCCCAAAGGTGTACACGGTTTTACATCTAATTAGATTACACACTAGCCTATTCCTATATGTAACCATCTTTCAACACCCAATTCGCAAGGAATTATTTATGAAGGTAAATTCAGTAAACTTTCCCATCACAACTTCTAAACAACTAGCCAAAGTAATTTAAATACTAAAATAGAAGCTAATTAATGTTTATTTTAACAAAAACAAAATGTTGTGTTAATAAGATTCAAATACTATCATCATAAATGATAATTGGACATAGCTAACGTATGAATCCTCCATATGTTAGAAGACAGCATAACGTCCATATAATATGGATCACAGATTGATATCATAGCTCTAAGCAATTACTTAGCACAAACACCCAAAATTACTGAAAATTCAAACAGTTTACAAGGAAAAAAACACTAGAGTAGACTTCAATGTCAAGATAAAAAAAAAATTAGCTATATCTTTTGGCTAAAGTTAACATAGAAAAATAACTTCACAAAATTAAAACAATTACATTTGAGATGAAAAATTCTAGATTAAATAACCTATGGAACAATATGCTACTTACGACTTGGTAACTGACATAAGCCCCTGGAAAATACCAGACGTGCCACCCAAAATGGGAAGTAGTGCAAACAGCAAGCCAACAGCACAATCCTAGCACAAGTTTCCACCAGAACAAACATAAATTCAATGATCTCAAGAAATTAGCATAGAACTTCCTATAAGTTTCTTAAAATTTTATTAATATCCCAGTTCATGCAAAGAGCAACTATGTTGTGGAACACTTGTCAAAAAGGACTAGAAGAAACTCTTTAAAACTAATCCTAGTACCTGAAGTATGAGTGTCCCAACTGTAACTTGACCATGAAGAGCACTGATACTGTTCCTTTCCATCAAAAACTTCAAAACCTGCATCGTCAGGTTTGTTATTGTTAAAATTCTACTCAATGGGTCTTGACTCAAATGCTTCCAATGAATGATGATTTTCAAGTAAACAAGGATGTACGGTACTAATGTTTAGAAGAACATTGGACATCTAAACTGCAAAACAACAAGAATTATTTCATCATGCTACAAAGGAACATTTTATTAAAAGACTACCTATTCAATACATAGAGAAGGTGAACCTGCTGTTAAAACTATAAATTGAAATGAATCATTTGGGCCACTGTAGCTAGTTGATGAACAGAAGCCTCTGGTTGCTTATTGCAAATTGTAACCTCTCTACAAGGGCCAAGTTTGAAATAAAAGGGCACAAGTAAAGAAAGAATACCTGAACATTACATAGTTCAACAAGAATATTTTCATCTGTTGAACTATTTTCATCAATATTACTTTACACATGGTGTGCTAAATTTTTAAAGACAATGATTATTCAAGTTCAATCACAGGGGGAAAATGTCATATTTGTATGCCTTTAAAATTTAAACTCACAAGACGGCGTTCATGCAAACACTATTTGGGATCCATTACTGGCTTTCTCAAATAATTTTAAGAAATGGGATGTAGATGACAAGAAATTAAGAAAAGAAAATTACTAAGCAAGAGACGCTGTTAGTATTAACTTCTGAAGTATATATCATTATATTCTCAAAGAACAAAAAAAAAAACCCTCTAACTAACATCATGATCTAAATGGAAACTCACCACAGCAGTTGAAGACATAGATAAAAAGGCACCAACAAATATCCCTTCCGAAGTTTTGCCTCCACATAACTGAAAAACAAACTCATATAAGGAATATACCATTAACCATTCTTGAGTGTAAAGAAGTATTATATATTGTAATTAGATATTCATATTCTCAACACCGTAATTTAACTACATCCACAAAGCAAACAGCAGATACAGGAGAAATAGTGTAACTGACCAGGCTACATAAACATTAAAGTGAAATTTCAACAAATACAAGAACAGTAATAGGCAGCTAGTATTAAATAAAATATTGATGACAATGTTCCAAGCTCTATGCCAAAGATTCCATGCATAGAAAATAAATTTAAAAAATCATTTTAATTCCCACGGTGTAAATTATTTTTAGCTGCTGTTTGTAACTGCCCAAAATTTTGAATTAGAACAAAGCAAAGCAAAATTCTTCTACTCGAGTATACATAACATTATATAAATCAATGAACTTACCATGTAATGCTGGCAACCTCTTAAAATTGAATTATTATTATTATATTCCAATTGCGCAGACAAACCTAAGCCATATTTGAATCAAAATGCCATAAGAGGATGGCAAATAGGCAGCAAGCTTGTGATGGATGAAGTACACATAAATAACATAGATCCAAAATAAATGCTTTACTTGAGAATTAAAATTTATTTGCCATTCTATTATTATTGTTACAAATGATTTTGTGATAAATTTAAGTCAGTATGGTACAAACATTGTGAATGAATCTAACTTTAGCATGGTGTTTAGAATATGAAGTTACAGATTGAGCCTTTTCTAATACAGCCTGTATACTTTCTGAAACCAAAAGGCAAGAAATGACTTTCATTTTGCAGTCACGATGCATAAACTAAAGCTAAAGTAGGTAAAATTAGTATGAATCATATATGATAGTAGAAAGGATATTCCAACAAAAACAGTGTGTGTAACTTGTAAACATACCGATGCAATTATACCACATAAACACATAAATAGTAGAATTTGGAGAAATCCTCCACCAATAGCCACGGCACGGACAACTCTAATCTGTAAATGCAGTGTCAGTGACAGAGCAACTATAATAACATCAAGATTTATAACTTCCAAGTAACTTCAAGGTCAAGTGTAAAATTTTTGACAAAGTACCTTACTTATGGAGAAGTCCAAGCCCAAAGCAAAAAGAAGAAAGATTACACCAAACTGAGCTACTGTTTCAACCTACATGCAGTAATGCCAAAAACGATTGCTAAGTACAAGCAACATAGATAGTAGTCAATGTATTAATAAAAACATGATAAGTCAGATAAAAAATATTGATATTAATTACTACCACAAGATGTTTGCAACATTGCCAATCTTTCCAAAGTTCTTTATACTGATTCTAAGGATTGTTTGTTGGGTTTCATCATAATCTAGTTTCATAAGTAGAGCATAGTTCACAGAAAAAATATTCAAGAGAATTCTTTGTTTCTTTTGATTTATGAAAGTGGATTATCATAACCAGATATAAATAACACTGATAAACAAATGAGATAGGTTTTTGGATACAATATAAAGCCGTCAAACTCAGTCAACAGAGTTGGCTTAACTTCAGAGTAGCCTTTCAACAAAAGTAAAAACAACTTACTTGCACCATTTCACTAATAAAGCGAAAGCCTCCTGGGCCAATGATAGATCCAGCAAGCAAATAGCCAGTAATTACCTGAAGTGATTCATAAATCAGTATATTTTAAAACATATAGTAAAGGGAACTGCAACTTGAGTGCAGAGTAGATGATGAAAATAATATAGCTGGCTAAATTTATTAATCAGTCAATGGAGATGATACTGATAAAGGAACACCATTTTCAAATACTTTAATACTCACTGGTTGCCCAGCACAGGCAAATGCTATTCCACCACATGTTGCAGACACAATAACCACCACCAGATCAGAAATCAACCTGCACAGCTCATCTATAGCATGTAAGTCAAAGAAGTCATTCTAATAGAACCTTCGCAGTCGTAATCTAGAAAATTTACCTCAGGTCTAATTGTAATACTGGATACTTTGACTTTGGATTTGATATGATAAAGACATTATCCTGTTATAACAAGGTACATTGAAAATTGAATATTCTAAATGATGAAAGGTCAACATGTATATAGGCAAAACTGAAAACAGAAAAGATTCACTAATTTTATCAGTGTATACAACAAAATATCTAGCATACACGCTTTCGCAATTTGGGTAAGTATTTGTCATACCTTCCGATCTATTAAGGTAGGAATGTCCTCAACTCGGTTCTCATTATCCAGATTAAAAACATCATGAAACTGAAAGGACCTAGAGAGAAAATAAGATAGTTTAAGGAAGTCATTTGGTTGAAAATAATTTTACATCCATTTACAAATAAAACAAGCAGTGTGGGACACATTCCCAAGTACTCGGAGTTGGATATATTGATCTTATCCCTCTATTGAACTTTATGCAAGCCATTTAAAATAATAGAAATGTAAATAAAATATATATTAAAAGAAAGGAGCACATACTTTTCCTCTTTGGTTTCATTCTTCTTTGTAGTGACTCTAGCTACAGTCTCCAGAACTGCCTAATATACAAAAGAAGACATATCCCTGTTAAGTTCTCAAAATGCATATTGTTGCTAGTGCCTCAGTAAATAAAGTTAGGTAAAAATGAATAAATAATAATAATAATAATAATGAAAAGTAAATCTGTTGGAACTTCATGTATTCAAGTAATAAGTCCATAGTGAATTCAGCATCATGAAGCAATGCAGTTGTTGAGAACAAGGTTCAAAATCTCGAGCCACGTCGGAGTTTCAGTATTTGACCAGAAAGATTATACATTCTGATATGATGTCAATGATGAATTAGAGATGGAAGGAGGAAGGAAATAAAAAAGAAAAAGGATATATACTTAAATGTTCGTGCTCCATCTGAAATGATACTATATTACTTTGTACGGACATAAGCTAAAAAAAAAAGTTAACAATATTATCTCAATTCATCTTAAGCATGTATTGTAGCATATCAAGGGGTGTCAAGTGTCGGAACTCGGAATGACACAATACTCATCGATATGATAGATACAGCGGCACGGAAAGAATTACATGTGTCAAGTAATATCGAGTTTTTGTAATTTATTGAAATAATGCTTGACACTGTACAAGATTTCAAACTATGGATAAGAAGCATTGTGAGGATGAGAATATACCTCGGGAAAAGCTTAAGAAACTACAAATCTTTTAAAAGGACAGAATTACGAACATCAAAAGAACATATTCAAAAAGTACAATAATCTACATCCAGGAAATTCCTGACAGATACATGCCAGCATCAAGATTGGTGCTATAGCAAAGACCAGACGATAAGTAACATCAGTTAATAATACAAATAATAGAGTCAAAATAGATTTAAACAATGAACTAGTTAATTCTCGTCAATAACTGTTAGAGATAGTTTTTATTGTCTAAAATAGTTGTATACACAAATCAATTGTTTAGCAAGGTTTCTGTCATCATTCTTCCTTGCTTCTATTCTTTATAACACATACCAACTAGACAAAAGCATCTGCAAATCACTATCAATATTTCCAAGCTTGTTATGTTCAAATGAGGCTGCCCAAACTGTTGCAATTATACACCACAATCAGTAGGCACAGATCTTTCAAAATTAACACCAAGATATCAGTTAAACGTGTGTCTACATCTTTAACTCCATCTGCGAGATACAACTGACAAGATAAGATAGTTGACTGATAAGATACAAAATGTTATCGTCACAATTTAGATTTTTAGCTTGGTAATATGCCTCCTAGTCTCCTACCAAGATCTAGCTTGAATAAGAAACAAAGTTAACTCAAGTAGAAAATGCTGAGCATGGTAAATACAACCAATAAAATCATCATCAAACACCTACAACTACATTGACTTAACTTTTAATTCTCACAAAGGCATGTTGACTATGTAAGACTGACCTTCATACTTGTTGGGAAGAACGACAAGAAACAAAGATGCAGGAAAAAGTTAACTCATCTGTAACTGAAAGAGTAAGGCTAAAAGACAAATACTTATGCATAAAGCTCATCTTCGATGAAAACACTCATCTAAACATTTTTATAAACTATACCTGGTTTTCAGCAACACTATTGTTGAAGCCACCAGGGTCAATTTCTGCAGAATAAATGAAATGGTTAGATTGATCAACTTTTCCTTTAAAATATAAAACTTCAGTTGAAGTCAGTGAAATACAATATATCTCACAGAAATAACAAAGGCAAATAAATGTTATGGCTACAAGATGAAGGATCAGAAACATCATTTTATGAATTACTAAAGCCTGATTTATAAGTATAAGGAAGATAAATTGACTGAATTAACATGTATCAGGTGAGGCAAGCTCAAATTTGAACAAAATTCCCAGAACCCACACTAAATTTTGAGGCCAATTAATCAGATCTCGAAAATTAACAACTAAATAAGCCTGAAAAGCAACCCCTAAAGCAGGCGACCAACCAGACTCTCCAACAAGAGGCATAACTAGTTCAATGGTACAATTTCAACGTCGAATAAAGTGCAACTTCTTACCCGAAAATACGAGAAAATGAAGAAAGAAGAAGCGAGGGACACTAAAACATAAAATGGGCGTTTCTGAAATCATCCCCATATCAAGGACCAAGTGACCAAGAATAAGGAAGCAGAGGTCCAGCCTCCAAGAACCCCTAACGATCTACCTCCGGAACACATTGCCACACGTCAACAAACTCAATCCGGATAATAAAGGAACGACAGACTAAGAATTCAGATCTGCACGAACCTCCACCATTCTGCTCGTTCTCCGGAAACTCCTTCTCGAGCGCGCGGTCGATCATGTCGGCGAAGCTGTCCTCCTTGGCGGACTCCCCCTTGATCACCTCCGTCGCATTGACTACCTCCGAGTCGGCGGCTCCGGCCAAGTAGACTACCCTGGAGAAGAAGATGGTGACGAGGAGTAACGACGTAATGAGCGACCCGGCGACGCGGAGGGCTCCCATCGGCGGCGACGGATCAGGTACAGGTCAGAAGGTCCGAAAGCGGGAGAGAAGAGATGGGGGGACGGCGAGGTCCGGTCACCACCCTGGCTTCTTCTTCTTCTCTCTTTTGACTCCTCCTATGGATCTCCTTAATTATTTTACTGTGATTTGGCGGAGCACCGGAAAGCCAAGCTTGGGTGGGAGCATCCCACGGAAGCCTAAAGCTTGAGATCGGACGGACGTAACGGCCTCATGAAGTATCTTAGGATGCTTGGGACCGTCCGATGGAAGCGAATGAGAAGGTTATTTTCACACCGACACTAGGTAATGCAATTGATTTGCTAAGGCGAATTAATTTTAATTGGACCAAATTAAATATTCATGCGTGCTTACGTGGAAGTTACTTGTAGTATATTATTTTACTTATTTATCATACGAGAGTTTTTTTGAAATGGCAATAAAATGATCCATAATATTAATCTTATTATTTGGAAAGCAATAAATTTTTATTAATGTAGAGTTAGTTTTTTTTAAAAAAAAATTATCATAATCTCACAATCAGTTACGACAAAAATCAAATTGTAAAAAGGGCTCATAATAATCCTATTCTTAAAATTGGGCCTGAATTTGAAGGCCTAATTTCAAACATATATCTATTGGATTCGATCTAAATCCATCTCAATTCTACATTAAATAATTAAAAAAAAAAAACTCATTTGTTCATAGTTAAGCAACTCTTCAATAACATTTTTTTCCACTCTACATGGCTTGTCTGCCTTATATCATTCATTTATATGTTGTCGTATGCAATCAAGAAGAACTAATGTTCATCTCCACATGACTCAATCTGCCAACAATAAAGGGTAATTTGATGTACGAAACTTTTTTTAATACGGGATCTCAAGGAGAATCATATCACTTTGGATTTATTATATGCATCTAATGCAAGGAGTATGAAAGACCTCTATGTATGTCAAGAAGGTCAATAGTCATGTTGAGATAGAAGTAAGTCCAGATGGACCAACCTGATCGCTTCCAGTCAAGTTTGGGGTGATCAGTCGATTCAGATAAACTAAGATATTCTGTCTCACCGAGCCAACTCCCTCTATGTCTCCACTCAGGCTATCCCTCTACAAAAAAAAAAAAAATGATAGACTGACATTAAGAATAACTTTCAAAATTATACCTTACTCCTCTAATTAGTCCACCCAATTCCAGGGGCTAAGCTCTCCCAACAACCTACTTTGCTGAGTTATATCCACTCCTCGATTTCCCAATCGGTTCGCCGGACTCTCTGGGCTCAACTCCCTTGACGCATTGCTCCGTTCAATCAACTTCACTCTTTGATTCCCCTAGTCAGTCCACCCAACTCCCGAGGCTAAGCTCCTTTGATACATTGCTCCGCTCAGTCAGATCAACTCGCCTGACGCCTAAGGTTAAGCTGCTTTAACACATTACTCCGCTTAGTCACATAAGCTCGCCCACCTCCCGAGGCTCAGCTCCCTTGACACATTGCTCCGCTCAGTTAACTCTACTTCTCAATTCCCTCAGTTGGTCTGCCTGATTCCCAAGGCTCAGCTCTCTTGACACATTGCTCCACTCGATCAGATCAAACTCATTAAACTCCTCCAATCGATTTATCCAACATCACACTCAGCTTCATCGATCTAACATGTAAGTACCCCCATGGGAGTTTTGATGTGGTCAACCAAGTTAAGTTAGATCATGTTGTGTTTAACCTTGTGTCTAAGTATGCAGGAGCTTAGAACACAAGAAGTCAAGCAGAAGACGCGACGAACGAGAAATATGGCTCGGGAATTGAGTTTACGGGCTCGGCGCATTTGAGGGATGAGAAACTACAGAAGAGTACACCGATGGAGTGAGAAGGATGCGCGCAGCGGTCCGAAGGACGAGAAGCGGAGGAAGCCTTCTCGAACAAAAGGATGAAAAATGGGTTAGGTGAGTCCAACTTTATGTCCAATCAATCACCTAAGCATCCAGAGATGGACGAGTCAAGGGGAAAAAAGTCAACTTTAGAGTTGACTTTTAAGACCGACCGAAGCTGACTGAAGCTGGCTGGAGGCACCTTCAGCATCATTACATGGGAGGCACCTTCTGCACACAGGAAGTGGGAGGCACCTTCTCCACACAAGAAGGCGCCTATGGGAAGCACATGTAGGCCTGCCAAAGGCGCTTCCAAGAGTTGATAAGTGACCATTGCGAAGGAGATAAAGCTTTATTTCCCTGGAGGCGCCTTAAGCCTCCTTAGAGGCGCCTCCCAGTGATGAAAAATGATCCCAAGAGACTATAAAAGTCCCCTAGTGCTAGGAATCAAAAAACAACACAGCTACTACTTCTGTACTTAAATCCTATCTATTTTTTGTGCTTTTCAAATAGTGTAAGATTCTTCTCCGCCTACAATAAAGGAGATACTTTAATTTTAGTGTGTTCAACTACCTAAGAGTAACAATTACCTAAGTTGTAACTAAATAAATACTAGAGTCTTCTTACTTACTATTTTTAAGTTGTTAGTGTTTTGTTTATTAAAGTATTTGTCTAACTGATTTTCGAAAAGAACGAGAAAGGTTGTCTTTTAATTTTAGAGCAATTCGCATCCTCTTGTCGGCCTCCAAGGGACCTACATAACAGGCTCGCGTCATTTGACTTGATCCCTCTTCGTGGGTCATGCTCTTTGGCCCAACTAATTCTTTATCTTATGGGCTTATACCAATACTTAAATCGACGTAACATGTGAGGTGATGCGTGGAATGTTAGAGCATGTGAAGCAATACGATTATACTAATATGGGGTATGAGTGATGTGACTATCTGATACAGCTAAAATGCAGTGATGTGACGTTTTATCTACTGTGACACAATGTCTAATGAGGAAAGAGGTATTATTTTTCCTTTAGCAGTATTATAAAGGAGCTTTCTCCCACGGGCAAAGGTATGCTTATTCATACTCGCACATATACATACTCTTCATTAATGTTCTACTATTCATCTTCTCATTCTCCTCTGCCGAAGACGGGCATGAGCATCGAAGTTGATGAGAAGAGACATCCTCAGCCTCCATTCTAACCCTCTTTTCTCCCTTTCTTTTTTTGCATACCTCGGAGACTCTCTTAGTGATCGACCCCCTCTCTTCGGCATACGGTGACTTTGTCACAAGTGGCAACTCACCGATGACTCACTTGTCGATAATCTCAAACAGGATTAATAGTCTTACCCTATATTACAATCATCACCTATTTACCACAAGATCTTACACAGTTTGATTTAAAATAGATTTATTATTATTATTATAGTGGCCATAGTTGTTGGACGGTGAATTTCATCGATCAGGAAGGGAATTGTTTCTATCTAAAATCGGGGAGACAGTGGCTGGGTCACACAGTGTCGAGGTGGTAAGAACGTTGACTTTGCAAAGACTCCTGGGGTGAGGCTCTGCACTTCGTGGACCTGCACACCAAAGACAACTCACAAGGTAGCAAACGTTAGAGATCGGGCCAGGGAAGGGGTCCCCGGCTCTCGTACTCTAATGCTCAAGTAAGTGCGGTGTCTGAGAACGGAATAGTAGAAGTGAATAGTGAGATGCATTGTGCCCGTACCTGCATATGAAGCTAAGGACCCCTATTTATTACGAGGGTTTCATCCATGTGCACACATATCTATGCATTTCCTATAAAGGGTAAGTTGTTTATGACATTCTGATACCTTTCCCCATCTGAGCATACTGTCTTTGTACCTTGTCCGACTTTAGGAGCTTCAACCTACAAAAAGTACACGGCACATCCTCTCACGTCTGATCCTTTGATAGTCGGTAAGCTAGATGACAATGGAGTAGGTGGATCAATATGATAGGAGGAAGCTGACCAGTCGGCTGACCCTTCCGGTCGGGCGGTCTGAAGGGCCAGCTGGCTGTCATTCGAGCTGGGCTTGGAACGTCTATATATTGACTTTACCAACCCGCTCACCCGGCTCATTCGGTTGACGTCTAGCTGATGGTTTGAATCGACAGGTTGGCTGACCAGTTGGCTCGGTTGACCTGCTTCACAAGTTCTGTCTTTCGGCCCAACGGTTCGGTCGGCCAGTTGGGCGGACTGACCGAGTCATTCAACTAGGGTTGTTCTTGACTCGGATGACCACCTTGATGGTTCTGCTGACTTCGACCGATCTTAGGGGCCCAACCTTGTTCACCGCATTAGGAGTCATGAGGAGCTTCAAACTCTAGGTGATCAATTGCTTCATGTTTTGTGATAGATATATTGATATTGTAACTTTATGTATTTTTATATGTGCAATTTGATTGTATTATTGTTGTGATAGCTAGTCCAAATAGAGTTTAGGCTTTTTAGAGTTTGTATTTTGAAGTGTTGTGATATCGAGTTGTGTTTATGGCCAATCCAAGTCGTGCATAGTGTATGTAGGACAACTTATAACATTTGTAATTGTGCAAAAGGGTGTAATAATTTGAAGACCATGTAGCCATTGATTAAAAACGTTAAGCATACAAATCAAAACACTATAGTAGTGTTTGTGGTGTAGTATTGTTGCAATTGTACTTTAGAATCATCACCTTTTCCCCCATTTTTATTAAAATTATTTAATTAATATGGTACAATAATAATTATATTTAAAAAATATATAAGTTGGCAAAATGTAGCTTTACATAAAATATCATTAATTAATATTTTAAGATAACAATAATAAGCATGTAAGGCTCTCTCATCCACAAACCATTCCTCCACCTGTACTCATGCAAGTGGGCTTACATCATATCTAATGCCAGATTTCCTGCAATTCCATGCACCAACTCCCCGGATTCTCTCTAAATCCAATCCATCCGATTCTTAATTCCCTCTTACATTATTTCTCCCCATGTTCTTGCCTCTCTCTCGCATGTCTATCTATCTATATTGATCTCTCCTGCTTGCGTTCTCTGCAAGCACACGCGCGTGGTCCACGGATTAGTCTGGTTCGTACTGAGTATTTATTCTAAGAGAATTTTCTCTTTGGATAAATTCTAATTTCCTATTGAATGTCTAGTCTATCCTATATAAAAAATTATTACGTTTGGGTAAAATATTTTTATAATTTATTTATCTATATATTATTGGACCAAAGATACTGAATTCACTTGGGATGAATGATATTATCTTTTTCTTTAATACAGACACATATGGGTAGTACCTGGTGTTATTATAATAAGTCACTGGAGTCGATCCTCAACGAATGCGTAATGCCTCGCTGGTCACTTCACTAAAAAAAATGATTTTGCGACGAAATCTACGATGAATTTCCAAAAAAAATTGTTGCAGATTTTTTTGCGATGAAAGTTTTTTCATCACAGAAAAACTGTCCCCAAATTTTACGACAAAAATAAGAAATTCATCACAAATTTTGTGATGCATTTTATTTTCATCGCAAAATTTGTTGAAAATATGCAAAAAAAAAAAAAACATCTTAAATTTTAGAATTGTAGATCTGCGACGATTTTTTTTTCCTCGCATATTTTTGAGACAAATTTTGAATTTCAACACAGAAATCTGCGACGAATACCAAAATTCGTTGCAGAATCTGTGATGAATCTACGAATTCATCGCAAATTTCTGTGACAATTTTTTTCCCATCACAAAAACTAATCTGCGATGAGCTTATAATTTCATCGCAGATTTCTGCGATGAATTCCTATATCTGTCGTAGATTGTGTGACAAATAC
>JBAMIE010000001.1:374430-386261 GCA_037177295.1 Kaempferia parviflora | reverse complement strand
ATCGGGCCTTGAACCAGTCTCAAAAGCAACATACATCATGATGCTGCATAATTAATTAAGGTATATTTGTATCGTGCGATTCATGTTGTGATTACATAAGACTCAAATGAGCTCATTCCTACTCGTTAGTTATTTCTTATTGTCGTTGATTATTTTGTTGATTCGCTGTTGTCGAGCTTGTTAATTTCTTTGGGAATATTGGTAGATATTTTCGTTTTCCTATTCCAAAATTTCACTCTCAAAAGTCAACATAACTGTCAACCTTCAATAGAGTTCTTTTCCACCGGCAATTTCATCATATGCGCGCACTATTCTATCTACTTAATTAACAATCAAAATTTCACAATTTGTATCAGGGTGCATAATTGACAAATGAATTATTATTCACTTGATCTAACTAGATGTTAATTTTAGATTTTAGATCTAGTCAAATTTGTTAGTTAAACTGATGTAAGTCCACTGGTACTTGAACTACAAATCTATCAATTTATTCATAAATCATGCATTTATATACGATGTTAATAAATTGATTTGAAGTGGACTGCATTCAAAGTACTTCTCCATTGGAGATTTACATACGGTATAAGGTTCCTTAAAAGCATCAAATTCACTATCCAAACACAGACATCTATGATGTAACATGATACAGCAATAACAATATAATTGACAACGCGGACTTATTTAGCTTACGAACTCTACTGATCAAAGTGGCTCGCCGTGATACACGTTATACATTGACCAGGTGCAACCCTCGAGGTCTGATATTATGAACACATAAACCCATTTTCACACTTACTAAACATCATGTTTCACTTTTGATTTCCATGTTTGGCCAAGTCTGCTGCAGCCTTGGCAGCTCGGCTGAGAACATCTGAAACTAACAAAGCTCCAGCAGAGAAATAGCTACTGCTCACAACAGTGTTTGTGACAGCAGCTGCCGTTCTGCCTGTTGCACTTACAACTGTCCTCGTCGTCTCAGATACATGGTACCTTTCATCGACAGATCGCACAGCATCCACACCAGCATAAATCGTGTCAGTTAGTCCAACTCTTTTGCTCAGATCAGCAACTTTCGCTGCTGCAGTGGATGAAACCTGATGAGATTCATCGAAAGCTCTGGCCCTCGATAAGGCATCTTTGCTTAGCTGGTAACCGGTCGACAGCATTCGTACAACAACGTCCTGAGCCATAGTCACAGCTTCCCTTGGAGTAGTCCTGAAGTGATCCCCACGAGCTGTCTGAAGAATAATCTTTAGCATGAATAAAATAAAGCTACAACCCAAAAGATTAAATTATATTATTATCAAGACATACTAAATAGCAAAATCTTGCTTCTAATGTCAAATAACCACCCAAACATTTTCACTCTAAAGATTTCCTGGAAATTTGTCTTTTGTTCCATCCAAATTTGATGTTCCATTAAACAAAATTGGAATTAACTGTTAATACTAATCTAAAATTTCGCATCCTCACAATGATAAGGATCAGCCTACATATGAAGGGTGCATTTTAAACTATAGAATTGACATGCTGCATTTACCTAAAGTCAAATATTTCTTTTACATCAAGATATGGTATGTAAATTTATCAGCATGATCTTGAATTTAAAAAGTTTAGAGAAAAGCAATTACAAAGGGCAAGAATATTAGTGCTTCTGTCCTCGTCAATGGTCACGTTTAATGGTAGCTGAATCTCTATTTCTTGCAAAATAGTAGATGGAATTATTCTGTGAAATTCCAAGTTCATACCTATAGGAACTAAAACTTTTAGAAGGCACGTACATCACCAAAACGTGTTCTAAGATTCATACCGAGAACTCATTATCGTCTTCCACTTTCCACGATGGCTGGTCCCAGAAACTACATGCTTCATCATAATGTCCTAGGCTTGTTATACATACAGGTTGATCAATGATTGTAGCGCCCTATGAGAAAACAGCAAGTTTTAGGCAAGTTAAAATAAAACAAATCAGGCGAAGACAGCGGGAATGTATAAAATCTTTGCCAATGTTAGCAATAATTTTAGCAAAACTTAATGATGAAATTAAAAAAAAAAAATCAAAATCTATTGATTAATCTAACAAAATATTGACAAGAATGAGAAGATTAATACCTATGATCTTAAGATACAGTCATAAGTTCACATGTATAAAATATAAATACACACTGAAAGATAAGAAGTCATACACAATTAACCAGCATGACTTTACACGGATGACAATAAATCCTTGACCAAATTATTGCATGACAAATACCATGGAAAAATAATATATATATATATATATACCTCTTGCACATCTCACTTTGAAATGATTGAAGACAATCCATTGAAGAGAAAAAAATTGAACGAGTTCAAAAAGGTTAATTACAACAAACAAGAGAAAAAAGTAAGGGTGAATTATAAATACAAAAAAACTTGGCAGCAAAGTTTCGACAGCTAAATGCACAAGCCAAAGAGGTCATGAAATCCATATGTAAAGATCATATAGAAATAAAGGAGAATCATTTATGCATAAGGAATTGATTTCAATAACAGCTGTAATCATCTATATAAACTTTTCCATAAAGAAACTACAACTTACACTTAGAAGGACAGCAGTTTGCAAGGCGTGAATCTCCTTGAAAGTTACATATGCAGTAGAAGGATGGTCCTCCGATCTGTCAACAGATTTCCAAAGTTCAAATTTATCACCATTAGTTCAATAAGTAGAAAAGTAGCAAAAAAAAAAAACAGAAAACCATGGAATCAAACTCCATTAACACTGAACTCTTCAATGTGAAAAATGTATTTTAATCAAACCAACAAAATTGCATTAGGAAGGAATTACTACAAATAATTTTGAATTTAACATGAATAGTAATAGTGAACGGCCACCACAGACTTATACTTTGTTTGGCATAATGCATGTGAGAAAGCGACTATGGACAGGTATAATATGTTGATAAAAGTACAGCATAAGTATTATTTTTAGAGATTAAAGAGAGGTTTGACATAGCTATGATAAAACCACACTGAAAATAAAAAATTTTAAAAAAAAAAAACTAAAGGTCATGATTTAAAATGTCAATTTACAAAACTATTTATTATATTATTTATTTTCATTATACTATTAGTTTATTTAAACTAACTTATTTTAAATGTTAGAAAATGAATATTATCATAATTAAAAATATTTAAGCTTGGATAAATAAATTTTATCATACTATTAAAATGCCATAGATACCATCGATGTAATTTCAACTCACAACATTGGTAATTATGAAATACATCAATTAACGTAATGTAAATTTAAACTAATATACACAAATTAACTCAAGAAAAATCTAATGCAAACACTTAGAAATTATTAAAAGCATTAGTATGATTGAAGAAATAAATAAAAAGAAGTAATGTATAGAAATGAGACATGAAAATATCAAATTGAAGGACAAAAATGTCCTATGAATGATAAAAGATTTTACAATGAATTAATAGTTCATTAATGGCTTATAGTTTAAGAAAACTGGTTTCTTAACGTTGTTAAACAAAATTAAACTAAATGAGCTTTTGCCGGAACAGTCTCTGACTCAATATTAATGAAAAAGTGTGTTTCCATCTCTCTATCAAACAAGACCTTATAATTCTCCAGCATGATTAAGATTGAGTATACAAAAATGAATTGTATTAGAAGATTCAAAAATAAAATACTTATCCGAAGGATTTTTTTAAAAAAAAAAAGAAGAAGATTTTTCTAACAAGAAAAGGAATATTGCAAAGCAAAAGAAGAACAAGCACTAGTAGATTCATAAATAAATTATCAAAAAGTTGGAAGAAAGAATAGGGATGGATATTTTAAATGAGTAAAACAAGAAATATTAATCAACCCAAGATCACAACGATCTATTATAACCTTATGATCTCAATGTGTTCAACAGCACCCGAAAAAGAAAAGAAATCATATAAATCTCTTTCAGTTGCAGCAGGAGAGAGGTTTATGACTTGCACTGTATAACCGCCAGCACTCATGATTCTGCAAATGAACAATTGTCACTCCTATTAACTATTGCAAAAAATTATTGTTAGTAGCAATTGAAGTAAAAAATTATAATTAAAAAATCTTAAGTTGAGCTTAAAAATGAACTCATATATCAGAAAAGAAATAAAACAAGTCATCATCATTGTCTTCATCACTCATTCATCTTAGCAATCTCATCTCTATTACATTAATTTATTGTATGATATTTCCTACCAAACCAACATTCCAATGTATAAAACTTGATGGGTCATACTGCCATAGATTTGAAAATTTTTCCTTTAGTCAAAGGGAGGCATGGCAATCACACAAGACTCCACAATCTCCTCTTCCTTTTAATTATATCTTCATCCCCTTCTTAAATAATAGACTTGAGATGTAGAAAACTCTTCGATGGATTTTATGTTCATCCATCTTAACTATTCCATCAATGAATGATATTACACGTATGCAGTTTTTCTTCTAATTATCTTAAAACCTTTAGTTTCTATAGTTTCCTCAACAAGTCAACTTTGAATTTAATCTAATTATACTATCATCAATTAACACAGTGTCATCTACAAATAGCATACACCGATGAGGTTTATCTTAAAATACACCAAGAAACCAAGGAGCTCTTTTTAAAAATCATTGATTAGTCCATCTACTATTAATCTGGAAAGATAAGGACTTAAATCTAGCACCTGCTGCAATCCCAGTTCTACGTAGGAAAAATTTTTGCACAATTTCAGAAGATTTGAAACTACAAACAATACTAGCATGCATAACCTTTATCACATAAATATAATTACTAGAAACAAATGGAAAGAAATGATAAAATTGAGATGAAAGAATATTATCTTCAAATTGAAGAATTCCAAAACCTCATCCATAAACCTCTCAGAATATATTAGTTAGCCTAAATATCCGTTTTACGTTCAAACAGCTATAGAAAGCTGAATAAATCAGCTTTGCTTGAATCCATAAATAAGATCCATACTACAGTTTATGGACCTGAATTCACATCAGCCATTTGAATCTGCAGGCTCAAGTGGCTGCTAACTAAATCATTAGAGCATTGATCCCAACAAGATGTCTACTTACTACTAGCTTTGGCACAGCATTTGAAGTTATGGAGCAGCCAACAGTTCAAAGAATCATCTTGGTATCCTACGCTAGTAAAATTGGAAATTTGATGATGTGCTAATATATACTATTGGCTACCTCTGTCAGAAGATGCTGATGAAAAGGCAATAACTTTCATAAGCACATCTAAACTCTTCGCATCCACTGTCTAGAATTATTTCAGACCGAAATTTCTAAAGTCATAGCCAAATGTTCTTTATTATCTGATAAAAAAAAAGCACTTAAAGAAAACGCATGCATGTCAGAAATATGGAATTAGTCCATAAACATCAAGCATCAAAAATAAATAAATAAACACTATATCATGCAACATAAGAGTGAGTACTACAGCTCAAATAATAAGCACAGGGCATAACCACAGTCAGCCGATAGTGGAGAATCAAACCTGATGCTAAATTGTTACAGTACAAATAAGAAAGCAGCCCCCATTTCTACGCCAGAAAGAACTGCAAAACTATAACTAGCTCACAAGATCCCAATTTTTTTCCAACTATTTATGAGGAATTCTCGCAGAAGTAAGAGAGCGAGATAATTTTTAGAAACAAGTCCCCAAACGTTTCTCTATTCAAGGAACCGACGACTTGAAATGCAAGCAAAGGAAGAAGGTGGAGTAGCTCAACTCCACCCAGAAATCGACGAATCGAAGCACAAACCCCAAACCCTAAACCGATAAAAGGATGGAGAACACGGATGATACCTCGGAGCTTTAGTAGACGAGATACGAGGTCGGAGATCTAGGGTTTAGATTCAACCTTCCGTTTCCGTAGAAAAGGAGCATACACCTCGAAATTACTCGACGAAATGTTTAATAAAAAAAAGTTAGTTTAAACGAAGTTAAGTAATTGACGCAATCGGAATATAAACAAAAATGTTTTATTATGTAAAAATTAATTAATTTTAGTCATTTTTGGCAGGTTTTAATGTCCACTGTTTTTGTCATGTAGTATATAGGTTCTGTTTAGAAGAATTTTTGAAAAATATATTTTTGATTTTAACTGTACAAGAGTACTTTTGAGTGTTCGTTGAATCTCAGATTCTATTTCAGTTTCTATAAATATTATTTAAAAGTTAGAAATAAAAATTTGATATTTTTTTCTACTTCTACTTTTTTTATTTATGATCTCTAATTAAAAAATAATATTTATATCTTTAATAAATTTATTATTTTACATAATTACCATCACGCTATTAACTTAATTTCTCTCTTCATTCACACTACTTCTTACATCGCGCCTCCTTTGCAAATAGTGACGGTGACTTTCTACAATTATCTGAACAATGATGTTAAATTTTTATAAAAATTTTTAGAGATTGTTTATAATATTAAATTATATTTATATATGAGTTTTTAATAATTTTTAATAGAATTTATGAAATTTATATTTTATTATAAGTATTTATTTTTTAAATAGTATTTTATATTATAATCTACATTTTCAAAAAAATTTATATATAGTTTTTTTTATGTATTTATATAAATTTTATTATTTTTTATATTTATATTTTTATTAATTTTATATATTTTTGTTAAACATTTATGTTATAAAAAAAATTAATTTTGATATAATATTTAAAACATTTATTAAGGATATTATTGTTATTTAACTTAAAAATAAAGTTTGAAAGTAATTATTCATCAAATACTCAAACTTTGCCTTGTATCAGCTTTTGACTTCTATTTCCAAACACTTCACACTTTAACTGCTCACAAACTTCAGAATAATCTCTATAAGAATCACTTTTTAAGATACAAAAGCTCTTCCAAACAGTGCCTAAGAAGACTTTGGCTCTTATGCTTTTTCTTGTTAAGTTTCTAAGGCCAAATATAATTAGTCCGAGAGATATATAATTATGTCTACGTTGTAGAAATACTTTTGTTGATTCTTCAATCATAAGATTCAACCTTTCTTCTCCTCCATTTGGAAGATGAAGCGGTTGGATTCTATGGTAACGATAGAGTGTGTAGTAAATGATAATAATCCTTGATTGTATAATCTCATAGGATTTATTAAGTTGTTCATTTGAGAAAGTTGTTAAATTTCTTTCTGCATCTATTTGATCTTCTTGTGGATAAGTGGAAGCACTATGTCGTCTGGTTATAATATTATTTAACCAGAAAGTCGTATCTAACCCTATTTGCCTTCTTATTGTCTATGAAGGGTATGTGAATGTTTCCATTTGCGTTTGTGCTATTAGTTCATTGTGTTGAGTAGTATAAGTTAAGAAGAAATAATTAAGTTTTGGGTTGTTGTCTCGGATTATTGTCGGTGTGTACACAATGGCCGTGTTTGGTTCTAATAAAGCATCTATGTTTAGCTGATCAACAATAATAATTGTTCTGGTCGGAACTTGTGTGGCTAGACATAGAAAATCTAATTCCTGTAAGTTGATTAAATTAGAAGTCATTCATGGCTCTATTTCTTAAAGCTCTGATACCATATTTTTATGTGCTTCGTATGGAAGTTAGATTTTTACGTGCTTCATGTAGAAGTTATGTTTAGTTATGTTTTTTAGAATTTTTAAGGTTTGTTAACATGACAAAATGAATAGTAAAAGTGGACAGTGGTCTCAAACAGTAAAAAGTGAACTGTAATTGTGAAATCTAGGCTTTTGGGGAGGCTATTTTTGTTTTTCATTTTTTGTTTCTCATTAGTTATGTCTTAGTGTTCAAACTTTACCCAGACTTTTGTAAATCTTATAACGAGCGTTTAGTAGCTTTTGCTATCTGACTACTCGGTACAAGTTTTACAAACTTAAACCAATAGACAATTCCTAATTATGAAGATAAAGATACGAAAATAGAACCTTTTCATTAAACTGCAACGAAGATTTTACAAGAAAACGTACAAACTAGAAAATTAAAAAATACAAACTAACTTAGTTAATTAGAAAATTAAAAACCTACCAGCTATAAGTAAATTACTGGCTATAGTATTATTTTTTAAAAAAATTCACCTCCTCTATATCATAAATATTATATCCTAAATCTTGATATATTATTGGCCTAATATATGTTTTTTTGTCGGGATCAAATTCGTGTATGACTCATGACTTTTTATATATGTATATCCCACAGAAGTAGGCTAAACGTCATTACTTTGGATAGTCCAACGTGAAACGTGAAAAAGAGAGACTACCGGCTACATTTTTCAAATCGTTAATGACATAATGCTCACCTCTATGCAACAGTAAGGACGTTATTACTTATTACAATAAATCAATAGTAATTTGTGGTCCCGTATATTTAAAGAACTTTTTACTGACATCTGAGGATTTAAGTTAATAATAATAATAATAATAATCTGGAGTCAAATGATTCTGCCTTTTCCCATAAGTTATGAAATCACCATTGCAAAAACTATTCTAGTCATCGAAGAAAAGGATTTTATTTATTATTTTAATTAAAGTTGAAATTAATTAAATATATTTTTTATACTCTCTTGCAGTTCCCCACCGCTATATAAAACCAGCTCATGAGTCGTCTTCCCCAAATAAGTGTCAAACAAAATGGCGCCTCTGCTTTCTCCCACTCTCGAGCCAGCCTTCGCCATCGCAATCCCCAGGATGAGAAAGCTTAGACTTGCATCGCTCCCTCGGCGTGCGTCGGCCTCGGCCTCGGCTGGGGAATCCACCATGTACGATCTACTATCGGTGGCGGAGACGGCGGGGCCGGAGGAGATCAAGGCGGCGTTCAAGCTGCAGGCGCGGCGGTGGCACCCGGACGCCTGCCGCAGGGCCGGGGAGGAGGACGCCTTCGCCGAGCGCTTCAAGCTTGCGCGCGAGGCCTACGAGGTGCTCTCCGACCCCGAACTCCGCCGGGAGTACGACCACCTGCTGCTCTTCTCCGACGGATGGGTCCCGGCCGGCGGGGGGGTCGTCCCCCGGCGCAACCGGGAACGCCACACGGGGTTCGGAGACTGGGAGAGCCAGCTGAATGGTCTGTCGAGGCGGCGGGAGCCGTGGTGGGCGGAGGATAGCGCGGCGGGGCGGAGGAGGGCCGCCGGCGGCGAGGGTGAGAGCTGGGGTAGCCGCTCCAGGAGGGCCCACGCTGCGGAGACTTCCGAATGATGGGTCCCACCTGCTCCAAGACAGACGGCTGGGAGAATCAGAGAACTGAAGCCAAATAAATATAAATAAAATGTAGATAATATTAATAGAGCTGCCTAATATTTATCAATATTTTAGCCAAAAACAAAATTTTGTAAATTAACCATCGTTGTGCTGCTTGTTAGAAAAAAAAAAAAGGCAACTTTGTTTGATCTCTTCTTTCATAAATTAGTTGCACAAAGCTAAATTGCAGATAATTAGTTGCACAAAAGCCCATTCCCAAATTTCATATACAGTCTTTTGAGAATAACTTTTTATACAAGTAATTTATAATATTTGGGAGCCAGTTCAAGTTTTACTTTATGAGCTAGTCCTGACGTTTTTTTTAGTCCTTGTGGGAAAAGAGTATCTTTTTGTATGAGTTTTTTGTGTTTTGCTTTTATAATTTCTAATAATAATAAAAAAAAACCCGGGGCTATGGTGCAGCGGTAAGGGCGTTTAGTTATTTTTCAGGCACCCACGGTTCGATTCCCAACTACGGGGAATTGCAACTAAGGGACGCTGGGCTTCTGAGCCGTCCACCGCGAGCGTTTCCCGATTTACCCTGGTGGTCGGTGGGAAACTTCTGTGGGGCAGAGCCGGCCACCCCCAGAGATAGTCAATGGGATTAACTGGATTTATCGTTTTGTTTTTTTTTTTTATTTTTTTTTAATTTCTAATAAAACAACTATATAAAAATGTTTAATGATGGAGAAAATTTCATCTAGGTGATGCTTGTTGCACAGTGGACAAGTGACGCGACGCCCAGCGTTAAATACATTTGATAGATGTCAAAGAATCACGGTAAAGATATATATATATACGAAAATTTTCTTTTTCCAAATGTAATAACTATTTTTTTGGTGATATTATAAGTCTATATATATATTTAACCTATTTTTTAATATGATATTAATTTTAGTATATTTTTTTATGATAATAGTTGGATAGAAAGAAAAAAAAATATAAGTATAGAAGATATCTGATCCTTTAATCGGTATGAGTATACCTATCAAATATCTTATACCTAATAGGTATATAGGGACAAATTAAAGGATATGTAATCTGATCTGAATTCGACCCATTGACATCTCTAACACAGATTACAAATCACTCTTCGATTTGATCAATGGCTAATTAATTATTATGTATGTCCCTCTTCATGCCTTCCTCTTTTGCTTGCTCCATCATTAATGAAGGGAGTCCGTTTAGCTAAGGACATGTCCAATAGTTGAATTTTTTTTTATAATCCTAATATGTCATATCAAAACATGAAAATTTATTAAAACATCTCAAATAATTAGAATTTTAAAAGAACTTTTTTAATCCAATTCATAACATAAGTTGCTCGACTTCATACATATTATATCAATTTTGAGATAAAAAAAATAGATTTGAGATTTTATTACTATTCTTAAATACAAACCTTAAACCTCTCATAATGGTCTAAAATTTTTTATTTAGTTTTTTAATTTTATAAATCTCTCATAAATCTTGCATTAGCTAGAGATGCCATGTGAGAAAGCAAAATGTGTGGTAGCTGAAAATTAGGCAAGTGGCGATGAATATTTCGGTGGCCATGGTGCAAGAAAAAACGTACCTCAACTTGACAACGATTGCCTTGAAATTGAGCAATAACTTAAACTTATGGAGACATATTTTCTGCGTCACTTATGGCTATAGATCTCCTTGGCAATTCAGTTTTTTTCTCAACCACTCACTTCTTCTTCACGAAAATATAATTTTATTGGAGATATATGGACGGGAAAATCGCATTGTTCACGCCACACATTTTACCATGTCAACTGATCTTGTGATCGTACGTAGCATGAACAGCTAGCAAGCGATCAAGCGAGTGTTAATTAAGTCAAATTAATTAATATTGATTCGTCGTTCAGAGCTAGTAAACCCAATTTGGCGTGTACCAGCCAGATGACTTTAAAGAAAGGAGCTAGAGGATATAGAACTGATCGTTCGTATATTGCATTCAAAGTAGCGCTGAACTAGTGGTTGGGGTTTGACGATGCAAGTTGTGGTTTACGATGGTAGATGCTAGTGCAGGAATCCGCATTAATTCAGGGTTTAAAATTTAGAAAGGGCAAGAAAATCATCTTCTGCGTTTGAATATTCACCGGCACGGACTCTCATTTGTCTGTTTGGATTTATCCTGATCATTGTTAAAAACTTCTGTACGGTACTGATAGGTTACTAATTAACTAGATAGTAGGACCTAGATACCTAAATTATAATATCTATATCTATAGAGAGACCATTGATATGCTGCGGACCACCCGCTTGTGGACCGTCCGCATGCGGTCCTGTGAGTGGAAGGCACATTGATATCCTGTCCGACACTTCATGCTCGACTTGTGAGTGACATCCGACGTGCAGTTCAAATCTTCTGGACCAGGGATTCCTGGACCATCCCTGGACCACAAATCTCAAATAAAAACCAATGTCACGTGCAAAGCATGTAAAAGAAACGCCACATCTCCTCGACGCGAAGAAAGCAGAAAGCAAAAGGCGAGCGGCGAAACCCTATCTCCACGCGAACTCCTCCTGCACGGTCTCCCCCATCTCCGCGATCATCTCCCCCATCTCCGCGATC
>JBAMIE010000001.1:292632-313489 GCA_037177295.1 Kaempferia parviflora | reverse complement strand
AACAACTCCATCAACACTCCAATGAAGTAGCTTACATTTAGTACCATCAATAATATCTCCACGACTCAAATTCTTCAATTATAACTGTATAATCAAAAACAACAATATATTATAAAATAATTCATGAATTAAAAAACAAAGCAAATTACATAACTGGAGAACTTGGACAGCCTGCAAACAATGTGCCTAACTCGAACAGAAGTACGACAGACTCTTCGTTTTTCGAGATGGTGTTGATCTTTGACACCAATTTATGCATGAACGTGGCACTGAAAATCTTAATTGGTTGTATTTTTCCCCTCATTCAAAGTGACACCTCATCCACATTCCTATTAGGCTAGCACATGTGTAGATGAGGTTTTGATAGAATTTAACTGTGCATTGTAATGTTTATGGCTACTTATATGTCTGAATATAAATCTCAGAAAGAGTCATCTCAGAAATATAAATCTGGACTGGTAGTTGATGAAGATACAGATGAAATTGGAGGGAACTTAATATGAAACGAAAAGGAACTAGAGTGATGCCATATGAAGAACACAATAATGCAAAAGCAGGCGGTGCATGCTCACAAGATTGCAATGAACTCACGGCAAATGAACTACCAGGTGAAGACCAGAAGTATGATGAGATGCCACAGGCAGTTCATGGTCCTTGTTTGCTGGAAAAATCTAAGAAGCAAACAATGCTGCAAGGAGACAAGGAAGTTGGCAGAAATGAAAAGTTTGGAAGGATTCTTGCAAACCCAGAAAATCCAGATGTTTCAGCTAACAGTGACATTTTAAACATAGATTCAGACAGCAGGGGAAGCCTTCGTTTCAAAGATTTGGATACCCAGCCAAAAAATGGTGATGATATGTTTGAATTACAATCAGCTAAAGATACTGCAGACATTGACAATGTTGAGTCCTCAAAGTTTACTTCAAACTTTAAGAAGACAGAAGATATTGAAAGTGGAAGAATGGAAAAAGAAAGAAAATCATCAGAAAATATGACAAGGAAATTAGAGGAAATTGTAGAGTTACAATCAGCTAAAGATGCTGCAGACATTGACAACGTTGGGTCCTCCAAGTTTACTTCAAACTTTAAGAAGACAGAAGATAATGAAAGTGGAAGAATGGAAAAAGAAGGAAAATCATCAGAAAATCTGACAAGGAAATTAGAGGAAGTTGTAGAGAGTGAGAGAGAGAGGGAAAGAGAGAAGGACAGAGCTGAAGTGGAAAGAGCAATTCATGAAGTACATGAAAGGGCAAATACTAAAGCCCGAGAAAGGGCAGAAAGGATCGCTGTAGAGAGAGTTACTGCTGAGGCTCGACAAAGAGCACTCAAGGAGGCTCAAGAGAAGGCAGATAAGGCATCTGTTCTAGCTGCAGAAAAATCAGTAGCGAACCAGGCTTTAAAAGAAGCTAGATTAAAGGCAGAGCGTGCTGCTGTTGAACGAGCAATCACTGAAGCTCGAGAGCGTGCTGCAGAAAGAGCACTTGCTGAAAAGGCTGCTGGAAATGATAGGGAACGCAAAGAGAGACCAAATGGTTTTTACAAGGATAAAATGAGTAGAGAAAATGGAAAGGTAGAAAATTCAAAGGCCCGGAATAAGGTAAACAAGTATAATCTTAAACTCAAGATTTGTGACAACTATACATGATTGTTTATTCAGACTTCAGAGTGCACTTTCAGCTCTTTATGTAACTTCATAATTTACCCAACTTCTTGGTATGGCGGCCATGCAGGATGGCTCTGCTGGTGCACAGATTCACAGTATTGGTTCTTCGAACAATTCCAAAGGATATTCATCTTTGGATAGCCAAAGTAAGCTATGTTAGGAATATTGTCAAGAGCTCCTGTCTTTGATATTGTTTTTCTTACACTTGAATACTCATAGCCTCACTCCCCTTTTTGAGATATTTGTGTTCATTTATTAATCACAAGCAGGTGACAACGAATCAACTCTTAGGTACAGAGCTAGGTTTGAGAGGCATCAAAGAACAGCTGAACGTGTGGTATACTTTTTGTCTGATTTTCACTTCTTTGGTGCTTGAGAGGAATACATCTGATTTTATGTTTCTAAATCTGTTTATTATAATGTTTCTTTATTGTCAGGCAAAAGCTCTTGCTGAGAAGAACATGCGGGATGTTCTTGCTCAAAGGGAACAAGCAGAGAGAAATGTAATGGTTTGATTTGTGATTAATATACTCGATTTCAAACTTTGCTTAATATTTGTGTTGATATGTAATTGCAGAGATTGGCTGAATATCTGGATCCTGATATTAAAAGATGGTCAAATGGAAAAGAAGGAAATTTGCGTGCATTGTTGTCGACTCTGCAATATGTATCCACATTTCTTTTCAGCATTCAATTTTTTTCCTGAGTAGTGTAGTGCATATAATACAATCTTAGACTTATGTTAGTTTTATAGTGTCAACTCGAGTATGTTTGCAGGAGATATAGTGTTTTAACTTCACAAACTCAAGTGGACAGTATAATATCTATGATGATTTTCATTATCTTACGGATTACTATGGTGAGGCTAAATTGGATTAGTATCTTTGAGATGTATTAAATGTTTTAAAGTGCCAAAATTTATATCTTTCCAGTTTTTAATAGATGTAGTGAATTTTTATTTGGGACAGTGGACGAGTTCATTTTTTGTCTTCTGTTTCCAGATTGCACTTTGGGTAATTGGAACACCATATTACTGACAGTGAGAGACCTTTCTTTTCCTTTGAATTGTCAACTATCTAACCTCTGGTATCACATGAGACTGTATGGTGAGATGTTAGAATTGAAGAGAAGTAAAATCGAGATTGTTCTTTCTCATCAAGAAACTGTGTGGGAATTGGAACTTTGTGATAGTCTTGATTAAAAACAAGACCAGTAGCATATCCAATAGTTCTAATTATATTGGATCATTTTACAATCTGGAGTATCAGTGCATATCTTGTCTTTAGAGAGTTTTTGCATTGTGTTTAAGCAATGTCACTTTAGTTTATAAAGCTTTATTAGTGAAACTCCATAAGTCCTTTAAATGCTTGCCAAGCAGATAGGCAGACTCAATCACTTAGAATTCGTGCTATTACATCATTAGTCAGAGTTGGATTAGCATACAAATTTGGAGCTACTGATGCTTCAGACGTTTCATTTGGTATTTTTTTTCTTCTCAGATCCTTGGGCCTGAGAGTGGTTGGCAGCCAATTTCGTTGATAGATGTTATTACTGCGACTGCTGTGAAGAAAGCTTACAGGAAGGCTACACTCTATGTTCATCCTGATAAATTACAGCAAAGAGGTGCTAGCATTCGGCAAAAGTACATTTGTGAGAAGGTCTTTGATCTGCTTAAGGTGAGTCCTCCATTTGTTTTAGTCTGCCTGTGTGTATGTTTTTCATATTTTCCTTTTAACTAAGTGTTACCATGTAAGATAGAAGAACAGAAGAGAAAATGAATAAGCATACGGCTCATTAGATAGTTGTTAAAGTGGTCCTTATTTTGTCTTTGCAGTGGGTGTTTAATACAAGTGCTTTCCTATATTAGCTAAGAGGGCAAATACTAAAGAATAATCAGTGATTTTGTGTAGGATTTTTGGTGAATTTATTTAGTGTTTTGGCAATAAAAAAGTCAAGTTTGTAGAAGTTCTTTTTACTAAATAGTGGCTAATTAACTGGTTGGAGGCTCTTTTTATATCATAAAAAATGCGCATGCCACTGTTGCACAATAAATGTTGGATGCACGCGTCACTTTTGTTCTCCTTTCATCTGCCTTATTTGTGTCATGCAAACTCATCGCAATTTTTTAATGATGCAGGAGGCGTGGAACAAATTCAACTCTGAAGAGCGATAGAGATGCAGAATATTCACACTAGTGTAGTTTTTAATGATGCAGTAAATGCATTAATTTTAGATATAGAATTAGCATGTTCGATTCTGCAATTATTCTTTGTACGTTCTGTTGCATATATAAATATGTTTATGGAGTTGGCAAAAGCTGTGAGAACATTTTCTGCTAAGGAAACGATTTATGTTGAATTGAACGCAAGTGTCTCCACTTAAGCCTGGTCTTTCTGTTTATTTAGCTCACTCAATTTCTGTTGCCAGGGCCACAGTTTTTCCAATCTCAGTGAGTTCTTCCATTAGCATGTGAGTGCTCGCACATAAAAAATGTGAGCATCACATAGATATCCAAATGGATAAGTTGAACTTGATTTCCTGTTATTACATTATCTTCTGGAATTTATTTGATCTGAAACAATATTAGATGTTAATAAAACAAAATTATTGGAGCTCTGGTATGTCATGCGAGGAAAAAATAGAAGTTCTCCAACATCATTGTTCTGGATATGATGTTCAAGCTCAGGATCCTATCCGATTGTTTCAGTTGCATTTTTTTATCTAGGTTAAGCTGATGTTTTCTTTTCCTCTTTTAAAAAACTTTATTAAGTGTAACTTCTATCAATGAAAAGCTTGTGAATTTCTGTGCATTCCAAGTCTAGCAGGAGTTGTGATCAATGACAATGCAGTGATCATACTGGCTAGCACGCTTGTCGTGAGCAGAATGTTGCAAATTATTGCAGGTTCCCTGCTTCAAGCCCCCATCAATTGCGGCATTGATGATTCTCTATTTCTTGAAAAATTTCCACCAAATATTCATAAACAGCTTTTTCCCTCTCTTTTTAAATAAAACCAGAATTAGGAAGTCTTTATTATCTTACTGAAAACAGTATAAACCTGTTTTATTATCTTACAGAGGATCTAATCATGAACAAAGTCAACCGTAGAAAGGAGGACCCGAATTGAAGCTCATTTCCACAATCACGGCACTATATTATATTTGTTAGTATGCTTCCAAGTGGGTTCTCAAAGAATCATGGTGAGTTGACTTCCCTCTTTCATGATTGACATTGACTGAACAAGCAGCTAGCAGCTTTAAATCTCTGACTTTCTTGTCCCTACACGTTCTTACCATTTATAATTTCTGCGTGCTCCTATCTTATAATTTGACGTAATATCATGATTGCGATTGAAATGGAAGCCTTACCAATTATATACAACGTGAGCTGCGTGTCATCTAGTAGATTATATGAAAAAACCAGTTCAAGCCACTACGACACTACCTAATTCACAATAAAAAGACATTATTTTCACAATCGCAGACTAATTATACTTGACTTACCAGGATCGCAAATTGTATAAGTTAATGAGTAATCTTTTAACTTTTCAAGTCTTCTACATGTTCTGCCACGCAGTCGTAACATGTGGTTTTTTTTTGTCTTGTAGAAATATTATTAAGCGGAGGAGAGAGAACTAGGTTAACTCAAACTCCATACGGCATTTTATCAAAAGATACCTTCAAAATATCGTATTTACTAAAAGGTATATATCACTTTTAAATTTACCAAAAGATATAGTAAAAAGACTGAAATTCTTATTTTACCTCTCCCTCACAAAAAAAAATCCACCGTTGGACTTGATATTTTTATATATCAGACTCAACATGGGCCTGATATAAAAATATCAGGTCAACGTTGGACCTGATATATGAAAATATCAGGCTCAACGTGGACTTGATATGAATTTCTAACAGTGGACCTTTTGTGAGGGAGAGGTAAAATAAAAATTTCAATCTTTTTACTATACCTTTTGATAAATTTAAAAGTTGTGTGTACTTTTTGATAAATACATAATTTTAATTGTGCCTTTTTGATAAAAAGCTGAACTCCATTGCTACATTGATATTGACACGTGCATGCATCTTGCATGGGAATTGGATGGGACTTCCACGTCCACACCAGCGACAAAATCCATGAACTCTCGTCCCGCAGTTGCACTATTAAAATCCAAATCCATGCACTATTTGACTAGCTCCTTTGATCTCATTTAAATTTCAATTACCACGTTCAACAAAATATATATCGCGTTTTATTTTTCGTCTAAAAAACATCAAAGCGGATTGCATTGCACCTTGGATGTACTATTTTTTATACAAAGCAAAATAGTTTTAAAATCAGTTTGAATTCTTTTTTTATGGCTTATTTAGGTATAAAACACCTCAAGTTAGAATACAATACTTAAGGGGCGTTTGATTGACGTATTTGTCATTTTTATTTTTTAAAAATGGGCATTTTTTGAAAAATTATATTTGGTTTGTATTTTACATATTTATTTTCTAGAAAAAATATAGCATTTTCTAGAAAATTAGAGAATAACAAATTATCATTTTCTATTTTATGGAAAATACACATTTTCTAGAAAATGAAAATGGAAAACTTGTAAATCAAATTCCCCCTTAAATTTTAAAATATATAATGTTATTTTTAGTACAAATGATTTTATATATCAATTTGCAAACTATAAAATTTAGAAATTTATCTTATATTTGACTTTAAAACCTATGTTGAACATTTTAACTTTTCAAATATCTAAGAATATATTTTTTTCAGCCTAAATATGTATAAATTAACTTATAATGCATTATATAATCTTTTATAAAATAGTTGACTTTTATATTTAGAGACGCTATAACTTAAATGTTTTTAAGTCGTTAATGTAATTTTTTTATTGATCATGAAATCTTACTTTTGAGGTTCTCATAAGTCTATAAGATTTACTTGTCTAGATTTAAATTATTTATAGCCATCAAACCTTTTTTTTATCAAAAGCCTTGGCTACAAATAATATCCATATCAGTAAAATTTATACACAACTAAACATTAACACCTTGTTTGGAAAGAGTTGAATTGAATTTATCGAGAATTGAAATTAAATTTCATCCTTTGGAATGGATTTTTTTAGATAGAATTGATTTTAGAATTCAATTCAATTTCATTTCCTCATGACAAATCAGACCTAAAGAGATCTGATTTGTGATGAGAATTCAATTCAATTCATTAAGGAAGGTAAAATGACTAAAATAGTCGTCCATGTATTTCTTTTCAAGGATAAAATGGTAAAAATATAAAAATTGAATTCAATTCTGATAAATTTCAAATCAAGAAATTTAATTCAATTCTGTTATTTACTAACTCATTGGAATTGAATTAAATTCTTCATGAAATTCAATTTAATTCCATCGCTTAAAATTTTTTCAAACAGAGTCTAAATGAACTTTTAGAGTTTGTCTTTATTTGTTAAAAACAATTATAATTTGTGTCTTTCAGTAAAATGTTCAGGCACATGGAAAAGTTACAACTAATTAATTCACTTTTCCTTAATTTACGTGTTGATTAATTTAAGTGACAACTAACTATTTCACTTTAATTTTTCCGTAACTCCTAATTAATTAAAAGGAAATGAACAGATCTCTAATGTAAATGCTCCATCGATGCCCTGTTTTATCGAATTCAGTCTCTGCTGTCGTCTTTGCGGTTCATGGCGGAGGAGATTGCGGCGGCAAGCATGGCGGTGAACTTGGGATCTTTGGTGATAGCCGCAGTCGCCGCGCTTACCGTCTCAGCAAGCGGCCTCAACACCGACGGGTGTGGCTTCGACGGCAAAAACTCGGTCGTCGCTCCGCCCCCTGTGCAGGCGTCGCATGTTGACATCTGGGACAGCGAGAAATGCGATTGCTGTTGATGTTTGCCCAATACTTCGACGCTCGGCGCGTTGCCGTTGGAAAACGGGAGAACTTGAAACGGAGAAGCATCGGCCGACGACCTCAGCTGCTGGTAAAGAGGATTGGCAACGCCGGTGAAGTCGAGCGTAATGGTCGGGAGCGGAGTCGATGCCGAAATCATCGCCACGCTCGACGTCGGGAGGATTGTTTTGGCGAGTAAGTTGTTGGAGTTGAGCAATGCTTGATCGGTACTCGACGTCGATCCAGACAGCATCATGGACACAGCCGCCGAAGTGGTCCTGGCCATGCTGATGGCCGCCGGCGGAAGTGGGTGATTGTGAGCCCCTTCGTAGGTTGTTATCAACACACTCCGATCTTCGGCACTCCGTTGAACCTATAGTTATATATATAGATAACGCACAATAGAATTCCAAAATTCGAAGAACAACTTTATTTTGGTCATACAGGTTAATTAAGAACAACAAATTGTTGCAACGTATACCTGTTTTCGAACAGGGCAACTGCTCGCCATGGTACAGCGGTAATAAGCTCGAGGGCAGGGGTTTCCCTTCGCCACCTTTTGGCCGTATTTTCTCCAATGGCAGCCGTCGTTTATCTAATCAATTCCATCAAAAGGTTCACAATAAATCAGTCGAGCTAATGTTTGATCCAATTAATAAATGAATTATCAATTACTGTCAAGATGGGTACCATTGGGGCTTCCGATCGAGCTCGAACTGAGACCCGAGCCTTCTTCACGGTTGCTTCGCTGTCCAACTGCTGCTGAGTCTTGGGCAGCGAAGCTGCCACTGGCATTTCCTCTGCGTCGACATTAGTGGGAGAGGAGGAGTGATCCTGACCTGCAGTGAGCTGTGTGTCATCAAGATACTCTTCCTTGGCCGATAAAGCGGGTCCGAGATCAATGAATTGCCTTGGCACAGTACTGGATCCGTCTTCGCCTCGATTCTCTCTTCGACCAATATTATTTACCTTGTCATCAACCTGAGGAAGGAGGGGATCAAATCGATTGAATGACCAATTATCCTACTCGAGTCCTTGATCAACTAGTCAGCAATTAATTAATGGCAGAAGCAGGATCGAGGTACGCACCTGGTGGACTTTTCCTCCTTTGCGTTCCTGCAATAGTTTCATGAAGTGATCCTGCAAGGATCTATACTTGTCGCAGACGTCGCTAAGCAATTCGCTCAGCCTCTGGTTTTCCTCTTTCAACCTTGCGAGCTCTGCTTGCATCTCTTCTGTCTACTTAATTCCAATATATCAATCAAAAGATAATTAATTAGGGAAATTAAGGAAGGAAAAAAGGTACGCAGATCGTCATAGATAGATACCAACCTTGCTCTTAGCAATAATATTCTTATTCTCAACCGACGTCGGAGGAATCACTTGGAAACCAATCTATTTTACATGCATGAAATTGAGATTAATTAATTATCAAGGAAAAAAACAAAACAAAATCGCATGCAGTGCCTATATATAGCTAGCTAATTGATATATGCAACTAATTAATTAATTACATTCATGGCGAGATCTTCTTTCTTGAGATTGAGATCGGGCACATGATCATGATCCAACCTGGTCGACGTCGATGGGTGGCTGTTGTCCCTCTCGGAGAAGAAATCCATCTCACCCATCGAACTGTAGTCGCCGGCAACAGTTTTGTTGGTCGGAAAGAGGTCGATGCCGGGGGAAAAATGATGGCAATCATGATCGTATTCACCGAATGCTGAAGAATCTCTAGTAATCTCCATAAGAATTAGCTGCAAGAAATGATAAGGGAGCAAAATTGTGGTGGATAAATTGAGGAAGCTAGGGACCGGACCGATTTAAGAGGATGACTTGGGCAACGGAGTGAAGTCGTCGGGTGGCGGGCACGTGCAAGTTTGTGAGTGGTGGCGGAGGAGCGAGAAGCGTGGTGAGTTCACTGTTTGGGCTCCACCGTGGGCTTCTCTGCTCTGCTGTAAGATAAGAAAGAAGAGCTGGGAGGCGATTGGTTTTTGATTGCTTCAACGGGACGAGCGGAGTCCACCCTCCCCTAACGGCCCGGCGGAACTTTCTAATCGGCCCGGCCCATGCCTCGTCAACTGTCTGACGTGGCGCGGGATCCACACTACTCTTCAAGTCAGCATTTTTTATTTTATTTTATTTTATCAATTGGAGTTTGAGAAACTCTCATTTTGACGAGGTCTCCCGATCGGAAGATAATTATTAAATTCATTTGAAATTTGGATGCTATCGATCTCAAATAAGGATGCACAAATCATTTTGTGAGATAATATTTGAAGGGGGAAATCCATCAATATTTGTTAATAAAAACAAATATATTTTAAGACGATAAGTAAATTGGAGATCTAGCGAGATCATTGTTAATCGTTACGCCACTCTCTCCAAAGTCTCCTCTAGCGGATCAAGATAACGCGGAGTTCACTATTCTAATGTAGGTTATATAAATTGTAGCGTTGCGATTGAGGAAGAGAGGGTTTTGGCCGCCGGAGATATAAAGACCCGCACCAAACTGTTGTGGATTTCCCTTTCCTGCCCTGCTTTGGAGTAACGGAAACCGTAAAGAGGGCGGAGAGAGAGAGAGAGAGAGAGAGAGAGGATGAGCGCAGGCGGAGCCAGGGGCAAGGGGGAAGGGCAGGCGGCGGCCGCGATCCCGTCGGGGTCAAGGAAGTTGGTGCAAAGTCTGAAGGAGATCGTGAACTGCTCTGAGGCCGAGATCTACGCCATGCTGCGCGAGTGTAATATGGACCCTAACGAAGCTGTCCACCGCCTCCTCTCCCAAGGCGCGACCTTGTTCCCCTAAAAATCCCTTGTCCTCGGCTTAACTTTGTTCTTTCAATTATTCACAGAATCCCGCTGTTTTTGTGGTTTCCTGCGGGTTCTACTTGGTAGGGTTTGGGGTGGAAGTGTCGCTCGATGGCGGTACTTGATGTCTGCAGTTTTTTCCTTTTGATCTAAAAAAAAAAAGATCCAGTCTTGCCAGTCAGTTTTGCTTCCTCGTGTGTGGTTTCCTTAAAATTGCTTATTTTTGGATTATTTTGCTCTTTTTTTTTTTTGTTTGTTAGACTAGAATTGGTTATTCAAGCGCAAATATATGAAAGATTATTGAGCTATCCCCTATAGCCTGTCCTCAGTTCAGGTTGCAGGCTGCAACTTGCCTGCATGAAGCAGGAATAGATAGTGATCGCCTTAGTGAATCTGTTCCTGGGCCTTGTACACACTGTCCGTCTCACTATGGGAGCCTTACCTTAACTGCGAGGAGGCTAGTGGCTGGCTTGAAGTCCTAACAAGGTAGCCATACTGGAAGGTGCAGCTGGATCATCTCCTTTGAAGGAGAACGGCTATTGTTTATGCCTGGTGAAAATTTTGGTTCCACACTGCTTCACATCCCAAAAGAAAAGCTAGCTATGTCTGACTTGATTATGGAAATCTTCTTTTGTTTTTTTGACAGCAAAATAAGACAAAGCTCATGACATTGTTATCCTAGATCGGAGCAAATTAGTTGATAGGATCCTTTTTTACTTCCCCATACTGCAGATACTTTTATCATTCATCTAAATATCTAAATATCATTCATTTTGTTGCAGATACTTTTCATGAGGTCAAGAGCAAGCGTGACAAGAAAAAGGAGGTTGGTCTATATGTTGTATGCTAATTAATTATCACATATCGTTCTGTGGAAAACCACATGTGATCTAGAATGAGGGTTCAACTTTTGTTAAGGATGTGTTATTCAGTATTTCATGTAGCCTCTCTAACTGTTCATAAATCTATTGCCATTGATACTATTCCTTGAGTTATTACCTGTCCACATGTCACCATCTAGTGTTACCATTGACTGTTATTGATACATATGTGCCATGTTTCTCTCATTCTTTGCAATCTATTGACAAATCTTTTACAAGTATGAATTCATGGATTGTTGGTTTACTAATTAAACTTGCCTAGATTTTCTTGTCCCTAACTTTAGTTTTACAAAAAAGGGTAGCCAGCTGCATGAAGCTCCTGCCAATACACATTAACATATTCTTTGTTGAGCTCTAACAAACATGAATTTCATTGATTAATTGTCATGTTTTTTTCCTCCTGTACTCTTTAGATCAGAGAACCACCAGAATCCAGGTCCCGAACAGTGAGCACCAATTCAGGCCGTGGATCTAAAGGTGGTAGTGACCGTGGGGGTCGTAGTACTTCTTCCCATTCCAGTTTCACTGGTACGATTGGCATCAAATAGTTACTATTTGGTTGTTTGATAATACTAATTTTTTGCATTTATCTTTCACTTTTCTTACTGGCTTCTTTTTTCTTTGAATTTGTAGATTACGGGGCTGGTAAAGGTAAACCTATAATCAAGAAAGAAAATGGCGTTGGTGTTGCTCCTGTTTTGTCAGTTGTGGAATCTGCAACAGTACCAAGCATTCCTACAAAAAGACCAACAGTTCAAAGGTAAGTTCTTCCTCAACATATTGAATTTATACTTCCCTATTCAACTAGATCAGGATTGCTTTGTTTTTCTTTGTAGGATTATCCCTGTTTTTGATGATATTGGACTTCATGAATCCTGTAATTTGTATTTACATGATTATTTGAATTTGTGAATTACTCTTGCTTAGCTTGGTTGTTGTTAAGAGGGCCCTTGACTGATTGGTTCTTCTTGCATCTCATAATCTGTCATATTATTTGGTTCCATGTAAAGCACATTGGAAGAATTATAATGACATTGGTCATATTGCTGCAAAAGTTGTACTTTTATACTGTATGATATTTTTTCTATTAGGATGCTATCATCAAGCTGTATTAGTCCCCATGTTTCGGGGTTGGCTGCATGAATATTGTCCCTCTACAGAACTTCATCCACGTCTATATTGATGCATATCTGAATCCCTTAAATCACATTTTTTACGTAGATACAATTTTCTTTGCTCTTCCTCTACCTTTTGCACTTGTAGCTATATTATTCTTGTATAATTATAAAATTTATTGGTTATTGTTGAAAATGTTCATAATGTTATCCTATCTTTTCTCATTTCATCATCTATACAAATTATTATAGTTAAGTAGTGTGTTAGATAACTTCGATTGGATTGAAGAAATTCCTTGTTATTTGCATTATAAGTTAATACAGCTATTGCACTCCTTTATTATGATGCATTTAAAGAGTAGCTGACCAGTGCTATCTAAGAGATGCCTAACTAGATAGGATGCCAATTAATTGGTAGCGATGCTCATCAGAAAATGTACTCCAATATGATCTTTTGAATAACTGTTGAAGAAGGTCTCAGATAAATCAGTGTGTAGTCTGTTTGCATGTGTTTTTACTGCAAAATTTATATTCTAGATTAGCATCATATCATGTCCTTTGATGTTATGCTTAGCTTGTTGGATCAATAATTTATGTTTTAGAATTTAGAATTTTATAATTATAAAATTTTATGAAAATCTTCATACCATTTAAATCTATCTTTTCTCATATTATCTCTAGACAAATCCTTGTAGTTAAGTTTCTTGTTTAATATCTTTGATTGAATTGAAGACATTCTTTGTTAGCATTATAAGTTCGTACAGCTATTGCACTCATTTATTATGATGCATGTAAAGAGCCGACCAATGTTATCTAAGAGATGCCTAACTAGATAGGACACCAATTAATTGATAGCCATGCTCTTCACTTTGAACTGAAAATATACTCTAATATGATCTTTCAGGTAACTGTTGAAGATGATCTCAGATAAACTAGTGTGCACTCTGTTAGCGTAGTGAATTTACTGCAGAAATTTAAATTCTAGATTAGCATCATATCATGTCCTGTTATGTTATGCTTAGCTTGTTGGATCGGTAATTTTTTTTGGTTCTTTGGAGTCCCTGTGGTCTCTTACTTGTGGCTTTGTTTTCTTGCAGCACGTCTGCTTCAATGGGAAATCCAATGCATGCAACAAACTTAGTTGATGCACTTCCCACACCCGTGCAATCTTCATCTGGCTTCCAAAACAGTTGGTTGGGGAAGCCAGGACATGTTTCCATGGCTGATGTTGTCAAGATGGGCAGACCTCAAGGGAAACATCCAAGCATGCCTGTTATTGCAAGTGAAAAGCTGTACTTATCACAAAATGCTGCAATGTTAAACGGATCACATCAAAATGAAAAACAAATCCCAGTTTCAATTCTGCCATCAGAAGCAAAAGAGACATTAGACTCTTTTCAGGAATCTACCCATCTTGAAGATATTAATCATGGCCTTGGAACTGCTGGAGATCAGCATATTTCTAACGATGGATGGTCCATACATGATGAACAACCTACAGATACTGTGTCAATTTCTACAGAGATAACTGGCACTTCAGCAGCTTATGCTAACCCATCATTAGCACCCCCTGGCGTGGTCAATACTGGTTCTGACTTGCATATAGACTCTTGTTTGCAAAATAACCAAGACCCGTATGAAAGATCTAATGATAAACCTCAGCCGATAGAATCCATACCTGTAGTAGAGAGGAAGGAGGATGCCGAAACTTCCATAGATGGTTCACATTCAAAGAGAATAGATGCTTACCAATCTGAAGATTTTGAATATGATCATCATGAAGGTAAAAGTTGAAGCTTGCCATTGTTCCATACATCTTTCCTGTTTTAATTGGTCTACTGAAATTGTCATAAAATTGCTTTAAAATTGTAGGTAATTTAGAAATTATAGTTTTGGTTGTAAAGTTATTTCAAACAAGTTAAAATTAATTCTAAGGGCAATGAAACCAGCAAAAAATATACATTCTACTTGGCTATCTTGAGAATTGGAACTTGGAAGTGTTTAATAGATCAAGAAATAATCAAGCAAATTATATAAAGTTTCTAAGAACTGAAAGTCAAATACAAGTGTTTATACATTGCCTTACCTGTTATGAGGTAAGACAAAAAATAAAAGGTTATTTTGGCTAAAGGAGGAATTTGAAGCTGATGCGATGGATTATGAGGAAAGAAAAATAAGATATTGTTTGCGAACTGTTATTGATACTAGAGAATTTTTTTACAAAATAGGTTAAAATGGTATCAACAAATTAACAGACTTAAAGAACCTTATAAATAAATAAATTCAATAAAATAGGTTTAATTTTTATAAGGAGTGGATTGCCAATGAGATAATATTACTCTTAACTCAATGAAAGTAAAGATTCATCTGCCACCCGAATACTTGTCTTATTGCTACTGTACAAAATAGTGAAAGTTTGGTTGTTTCTACATAGTCAGCTCATATGGTCTTTTGACACTATCCTATGGCAGTTGATTCAGACCACTTATTCCACTAGTGTCTCTTTATTAACTTTATTTATGATATTTCTCACATTGTCACTCTTTTTCTGCATTTGAATTTAACTTCTTTTTATTTGAAAGGCAAAACATATGTTCACATCCATAGTATTTACATAGAAATTGACACTGATGCCTTCAGCTCATGAACACTGCCTGTTTTAATTGAGGGTATGATGACAGTTCACTTTCTAGTGGAGAAACACTATTAATCTCACTTATAGTAGGTAGAACAAACTTGATGCTTGAAACATGCATTTTTATTCATACTCTTTAGAATTGTCCTTGATGAGAAACCTTTTCCTATGTCAGCTGAGGATGGTGCAGGGATTTCTCCAACAGCTGCAACCTTGATACAATTAAGCATAAATGAGGAGACCAGCACAAAAACTACCGAGGCTAGCCCTGCAGTAATTATCCCTGACCATTTGAGGGTTACTAATGCAGATTGTGCCCATCTGAGCTTTGGTAGTTTTGGTTCTGGTGCATTTTCCGGATCTTTTCCATCAAATCCACTAGCCAGAAACTTGGAAATGGCCCCAGCTATAGACGATGCTTCTAAAATCGATGAGTCAGATGCGAGGTACTAGTAGCACTTTGTCGTCTTTTTGCTCTTGCAAATTTGTCTTTAATATGTGACTTGGTGCACATCTTTTGGCAGAAATCTTGAGTACTATAACAATGGACCGCATAAGTCTACTCTCACCGAGAATGTAGCTTCTATATCTAAAACTGCTTCAGAGAATATTGATGTGACTTCAATTTCAGAACCGGAAGTGGTGAGGAATAATCCACTGGATGTTACACATGGGCTTCAGAATGAATTTTCATCTGTTGCCAGTTATGGGTTGCCAACCTCTTCACAGCCAAATGCTGCAACTTACACCTATCTACAAGGAATTTCACAAATGCAAAATATTTCACCCCTGTCAAATTTAGTGGTGAGCATTTATTCATTGTATTGTTTTCAGCTGACAAACTCACTGATTTGATGATTTTATTATTTGACTCTAAAAGAAGATGGTGCTTAGTGTTTGTTATACCATATAGATGTTTTCCTCATGTAGATTATGTGAATTTTCTGTTCACTAACACTAAATATCTGACATTAGTTTTTCTCCTTGAAAAACATTGTTTGTTTTTTTTTTTTTTACCAAAAATCATATATGAATCTTCCTCAAAGGTAATCCATAAATAGTAAAGACGATGGAATTATTGTTTCTTAGAGTTACTTTTTATGATGATCAACCTCAGAAATTCTGTTATCTCAGAGGTAGTAAATTGTGAGTAAAATGCAGTTTTTATACCAGTTCTCTTGGTTCGAATATAGTAAATTACTAATGTAGTCATCTTTTTAGTGGGTTCTGGAAAAAAAAGCGAAAGAGAGTTTTTGACAGTTTTGTGAATTACTTCAAAGCTTCTGGAAGTGGCTATTACTGAAATTAGGCTAGACGGGATTGACCACTATACTGCTAGTATGTACCTTATTGAGGATCAACCTAGAACGCCTCCTTGAACTGTTATCTTTCATCATTAAGGATGTGTCCTGGACATTGTTCTGAATGGTTAATCTATGGTGTATACTAATAGTAGATGGCGTGCTGTCTGGATAACCTCCAAATTAGGGTTGCTAGATACAAATCCCAGAAAATGAATGATTCAGAACTATGATGCAAATTTTGTCATTTGATAAACTGGATGAAAATGTCTTAACGGTACACTTATATTATAAATTGGCTTACTGTTTAACCAAAAAAAAGGGCTAAAGAACAATTATTAATGGACAAAGTGGTTCTGTTTAATGTCAAAACACTTTTCTATGTTGCATATTCATGGATCATCTTATACTTAACACCCATGTCTTGGGTGGTCACTATAGATCTTGGGTAATATATTTTACTTTTAGATGAAGAAGCCGCTCGGCCGTTGGAGTACGACAAAATAGATCATTTAGATTATTTAAGCGATTTTGCAAAGAAGCAGGCTAGTACAGCAACAAATTTTGATATATTTTACTTTCACGAGGTGAATTGAATATAGTCCCGTGATTCACCTCCTTTTCAGATAATGGGGGGCCGCCCTCGAGGGGCCGCTGAGGTGTCGGTTTCACCTTTTTGCTGCCAATATAGTTGAGGTTAAATCAAGTAGAGTTGAGGGTGCAAGGAAGGATAGAGGGAGACCATAATTAGTGTAATAAAACCTATGTTTTTCACGAAATAGTGTACTCTGAGGGATAAGATTCATATGTAACTGACCTAAAATTATCTGGACTAACACAGCTTACCAGTTGTGTGATTACAATGATTTGCTAAGACAAGCCCTTTTCAAGACTAAATATATGTTGATTGCTTTGACTTATTATGGTCAAATAACTGTTCATTATGATTCAATATTTAAAATTTTTGCATTACAATTCACTGTCTTCACTTGCAAGAATTATTTGTAGTTTTACAAAGTATTCCTTCTACAGCAACCAAATGCTCTGCAAAACAATATATTAGCTGCAGCAAGCAACCCTCACCTTCGGGATTTTGATCTTCACTTGTCTCCCTTGCTAATTAACCAGTCATTGCCGACAAATTATGGCGCTATGGTGTCATCTATTGGTGGACCAACCAATTCCATGCCTGAGGTAGTTATACACTGTTTCTAATTATCTGAATTGCTGTTTCACTGAGAATTCTTTGGTTCTGTTACCAAACTTCATATCTGTTGATGAAAGTGTGTGTTATAGATGTAGTGTAACAAATGATTTCCTTATAATTATAGGTTTAATGGAACATCAACATATAGGGCATAACGAATGATTTTCCTATTATTAAGTTTTTCCTAGAATCAATCTTAAGACCTTTTGTTATTATTATTATCTACATTAGTACTAGTGTTAAATAATCTAATCAATCATATTCAAGATGAACTTCTTTATTGCATATTGTTGACAAAGATACTGTGCTATTAGTCCTACTATTTAGAGTTGAATCTATCAAGTTTAACCCTCCATTGAATTCTATGCAAAACTGCCAACACTAGTAAAATTTAAACCAATTTAATTACTTTTATGACTAATCAACTAGAGTTTACTTTGCTCTTCCTTTACACACGATATCTTAAATTTCAACCGATTCCACTTATCAAACAATAGATTTTGGACATATCATATCAACTGATTTTCTCATATTTTTATTATCTATGGGTTCACGCCTAATTTTTCATGGATAATAATATTTTTGGTTTTATCTTTCCTATCCGCATCCATCTTAATGTCATCATGTCTGTTATGAAATGGATTTAATTACGAAAAGCAAGAAAATTGTTAAGATGAATGAATATGAAATTTTCCTAATTAGAATTTTGATTACCTTTATTTAATCTATTATTCAGTGGAAGACAATACTAATGAAACTAAGATAGTGGGTTGTCAAAATGTTGAAACGTTTTTGCATTCTTGTGTGGTCACTTATGCCCTTAAGATGGAAGAAACTTCTTACAAGACTGATACAATTCATCATAATTTATCGATCAGAGTTCAATTTTAGAGCATGAACAAAATGCCAATGTAGCAAAGATAGCAATGTGAAGGTGGATCCACAGTGTTCTCAGAATATTGAAAAGTTCAAAATATTACTTTCTCATATCAGTTAGATGTATCTCAAATAAATAATAAAATGAGATATGGATTAAATGGTATAGACATCTGTTAAAATGACTAATAAATTTTATAGTTTGACAAAGTTGAATAGATTAGAGTTTAAAGGATGTAAGGGATAGGGTAGGCTAAAAGGAAGTTTAGTTAACATTGTTATATTGGCTTGCATGGAGTTCGAATGAAGAGATAAGAACTATGTTACTGAATTCAACTGGTTGGAATATCTCATTGTAAATCATGGACCTGGCTTACATTTTCACACCTAAAATCGAAGGTTAACAGTTTTTCATTTAACAAAAAGGCAAAATATTTACCTGGTACGATTCTCTTTTTACTATTTAGTCATTCATGGAAGCCCTTGTTTGTTTCTTGTGGAGCACTAACAATTGTGATATAATCTACAGAGATATGTTCTGAATTGTTCAACCCTCTGATTACTCTTGCTCGTTGAATATGATCCCTGCATCTTCTGGCTACTTTCTGCTTGAATCAGTTTATAAGCTTGTGAATAGCAAATGTTCTTTCTTTTTCTCTCTATGTTCCATGCTGGTACAGGGATTTCTGTAACCATGCTGAAATTTTTGAATGTGCTACTTATCAAATAGCTACCTACTGTTTTATCAGTGGATCAGCAGCTAATACCACAGAATTTTTTCAATTTGTGTGGCATTCCATTTAATTTCTGGATGCCCTAACATTAATGTCTTCTATCTGCAGGCTATGAAGCCTGGGATGTTTTCTAACCCCCAATCAGCTCCACCATCCTTGCCTACCACCACTGTGCTACCGAGCCCTGCACTCCCTCAAGGTCTTCCTGTTCACCATTACTCTCAACCAGCACTTCCATTAGGGCATTTTGCAAATATGATAAGCTATCCCATTCTACCTCCGAGCTATGCATACTTGCCTTCTTTGCAACAAACGCTCTCTCCAAACAGCCTTTTCAATCAATCTTCTGCTGTACCCAGTGCTGGCATAGAGTACTCACAACCACAGTACAAAGGCAGCTTATCTGTCACCAGCTTACCTCAGGCTTCTGCTTTACCCTCTGCCTACGTAGGATTTGGAAGCTCCTCCAGCATTCCTGGAGGCTTCAACCTTAACCATACGACTATGGCTTCTAGTACATCAATCGGATTCAACGAAGCTCTTAACCAGCAGTACAAAGAAGTGAGTCATTACCTGGCGCTTCAACAGGTAACACTAATTTCAAGCATAATAGAAATATTTAAGTTTCCGACTAGTACTATGAATTCATCATTGTTTTTACCAGAATGAGAACCCACCTACCATGTGGATTCATGGCGCTGGTTCAAGAACAATGTCTCCTCTTTCATCAAGCAGATTCTACAACTATCAGGGTCAGAACCAGCATAGTGGGTTCCGTCAGGCTCAGCCACCATCACAGCTCAGTGGTTTGGGCTATTCGAACTTGTACCTCTCCCAAGGAGGTCCTTCGAGGGAACATCAGCAGAATCCTGCCGAAGTGAATTTGAATGGTTCTCAGACTACCCAGTCTCAGCCATCCAGCCAAATCTGGCAACATGGCTACTAAGCTGTCTCCTTGACCCAAGTTTTTTTGGGTCCTGAAGGAATGATGCATGGTAGGTCGCTCTATAAGTTGATCACATGCACGCGCAGTCGGAGGAGCATTCAACAACTACTAGGATGCTAATGTTATCCAGCGAATTTAGGCACGTATATTTTAGAGTTCGTGTGTGATTTTAACGTGTGATCACGTGGACAATTTGGACGGTATTGTTCTTTCAGATGATAAATCCTTCGCAATGGAGACTTTTGTGGACTTTTCTAACAAAACCGGCGGTTATACGGTTCTTTTACGTTCGTGCCTGTTGATTTCTTTGATTTGGTGCTTTTACGGACATGTATGCCAGTGTTAGGTATACACATAATAAGATACCCTCGAGTAAGCAATTTTCAGAATTTAAAAAAAGGATAAGGATTGCAAGCTCCCATATCAATCAAGGTTTTCTTCATTGAGTTGGTGGTATCAATTGTTATTTTATTTGATGATGAGCTTACAAGATGGCCAGACAATCAAGTCACTTTTTCCTTGGTAGCAAGGGATAAGCATGCCCATCAATCCCAAACATAACTCACGGGTGGTCCTTGGAAGCCAAGCCACTCACACCTACTACTCTACTTCACCTGCTAGTATATGTCTCACTCATGCTTTATTTATTTACTATTGGAAAAATATGAATGGAAAGTAGTGAAATGGAAAAATGGTGGAAAAGACTTCATTGTGCATGCGACTTTAGTCCCACATTGAAAGTTTCAAGGCTTTATGATCGGTTTATATTATTTCATAAGCATGCATGTTGTG
>JBAMIE010000001.1:240494-251758 GCA_037177295.1 Kaempferia parviflora | reverse complement strand
TGAACTCTATCTCCTATTATATCATCATCTATACTTAAATAAATTTTATCTTATTTTATTGTTGCTAACAAAGCCTTTTTTAGTTTTCCTCTTCTTCGTTTGATATGCGTGTTTGTCATAGTTTCACATCGCCGAGCATTTATTGATCGTCTAAGTACATGAGATGTGTCTCGGAGATTTCCCTCAATATATGCAACTTCGATTCTCTCTAATGCTCTCATTTCTTATTTTGTCTATCCTCGTATGTTCATACATTCACCTTAACATTCTCATCTTGCAACTCTCATCTTCTGCTCATGTGCTCGAGTCATAGCGCAACATTCAGCTCCATATAATATAGCAAGCCTAACTACGATTTTATAGAGCTTTCCTCTAAGTTTTAAAGGTACTTTACCATTACATAAAACACCCGACGCTTTCCTCCATTTTAACCATCCTGTTTATATTCTATATAAGACATTTATGTTAATTCCTCCATTGTTTTGTAAAAATGATGTTAAATATTTAAAGCTCTCAGTTTTGGACAACTCGTCATCTCCTATTTTACTAATTGTTTTATTATGTCTAATATTGCTAACTTAAATTCTATATATTCTGTTTTTATTCTACTAAGCCTACAATCTTTCCCTTCTAGTATTTTCCGCCAAGATTTTAGTTTAGTATTTTACTTCTTCACATGCTTCATCTATCAAAACAATATCATCTGCAAACAATATGCACCATATCTTGAATGTGTGAGTTCGTCCATAATTAGTGTAAAAAGATAGGAACTTAGAGTTAATCCATGATGTAACCATATTTATTGGACATGCTTCTGTTATTCCTCGTCGTTACTCTGGTTGTTACATCCGCGTACATATCCTTAATTAGTTCAATATATGTTACACTGCTGGTACCTCTCTTTTATAGAATTCTCCGTATAATTTCTCTTGGACTCTATCATAACTTTTTCTAAGTCAATGAATACTATGTGTATATCTTGTTTTTACTCCCGATATTTTTCAATTAGTTGTTTAAGATGTATAGCTTAATTTGTCGACCAAATGAACTCAAATTAATTTTCGATCACCATGGTCTCTTTAATCTTTTTTCTATTATTTTTTCCCAAAATTTCATAATATAACTCATTAGTTTACTACCACTATATTTTACACAATTTTGTACGTCTGTCTTATTCTTATTATACAAGGGAACTAGAGTACTTATCCTCCATTGATTAGACATTTTTTTCATTTTCAATATTATGTTAAATAATTTTGTAAGTCATTCGATACCTTGTTTCCCTACACACTTCCATACCTTTATCGTAATATCATCTGCTCCAACAGCTTTTCCATTATGCATCAAGCTTGTTCTACTACTGAAGTTTGAATTCTACGATAAAAATTTAAATTTCTATACTTATTTGACCTACTTAAATTACCTAAGTTAAATTGGTCACCGAAATCTTCATTAAAATGTTGATGAAAATATCTCTTCCACCGCTCTTTTATTTCTCCATTGTTTACTAGTACCCTATTATATTCATCTTTAATACATTTTATTTGGCTAAGATCTTTTGTCTTCCATTTTCTCACTTTAGTTATTCTATAAATGTCTCTTTCCCCTTCTATATCTAATTTTTAATATAATCGTTCAAAAGTTTCATTCTTTACTTTATTCAATACTTTCTTAGTCTCTTTCTTGACTATTGAATATTTTTTTTTAAGTTTTCTTCATTCTTATAAGCTGTTCGTTTTTTCTTCACTTTTTCTTGTACTTTCTCATTCCACCACCAAGATTCCTTATTTAGTAGTGCACGTCTCTTTGACTCACTGAGTATACTCTTAGCTACTATTTTCAACTTTAACACTGTCTTATTCCATGTCGTATTAGAGTCATCGTATATTCCATCCTATGCTTGTACTCTTACCTTTTTCTTAAATATATTGTCTTTCCCATCCCTTAACTTCCACTACTTAATTTTAGGAGTCGTGCATATTTTCTTTCTATTGATACTATGCTTGAGGGGTATATCCAACACTCCTAACCTATGTTGGGTAGTTAAGCTTTTTCCAGGGATGACCTTGCAATCTTTACAAATATTTTTATTTCTCTTTCTAACCATAAGAAAATCAATTTGTGATTTATTATTTTCACTTTTGAATGTGACCAAGTGTTAGCGTATTAGCTAATATAAGGTCATATGTTATCACAAAATCTAATATTGTTTTCCTTCTTTATTTCTTGTTCAAACCCAAAACCCCATGTACCCTCTCATATTTCTTATTTTTTCATTCCAGCATGCACATTTAAATCATCTCCTATTAAAATAATTTTATTTGGCGGAATGTTTTGTACTACTTCATCTAAGTCGTCCCAAAACCTTCATTTGGTAGTTTTATCTAATTCTACTTGCGGTATATATATGCTAATTATGTTTATAGTTTATTTCGCCACTATTATCTTGATGGCGATAATTCTATCATCTTTTCTAACTACGCCTACAACTTCATCCTTTAACGAACTATCTACAACAATACCCACTCCATGTTTTGTTTAAGCACTATAACTTAAAACCCGGGTCTACCCATTTTGTCTGTTGTATACATAAAATACTAATTTTTCTTCTAATCATCGTATCTACTACATCCGTTGATTTATTAGTGAGGGTTCCTATGTTCCATGTTCCCAATCTTGACTATTAGTGTTCCTATCATATTTGTTCTTATCCAACGTATGGTATGAGAATTTTTGTCTATTTAATATTACACTCAAGTACTCATGGAGTTATAGTCAGACCCTGCAACAAGAACTTTTGAATATTTAGTACTACACCCGAGTTCTAGAGATGTAGCGGTTCTTGCTGAGACGTAGTCGGACCCTGCAACCCGTTCCTTCCGTGGAACAACCTAACATTAGCACAATAGTTTAATCTATCAATTTATTGAATATTTATCTTAGTTTTAACGCTGACTGACAATCTAACGCAACTCTCCTCCTTTATTCGGGCTTAGGACCAGCCATCACCAGTCGTCATGGGCGGAGTTGTTAAATTACCAACAGACATGTTGTGAAATCACCATAACAGTGTTATGATCACCATTCACCAACTAAGATTGAGTAGGCATATATTAGCGTATGAAAAAACTGCTTCCTGTGGCCATTTTTTGAAGGCTAATTACATTTTAATCTTCTTGGTAGATTTTATTAACAGTAAACCAGTTTGTCAGTCTTTTAAATATTTTGTTTATTAAAGATCTAGCTGCCAGACTGATCACTGGAAACAAGATATATTGATTAAAAATAGGTAAGGATAAATCTGACCAACTAGCTCTCTTTTCATGAATTTGAAGCGCCTTATTGAAATTGATACCTCTTAAAACTATTATCATTCGTCATAGGGATTCTTCCGGCCAACTGATTTAACCATTTACTTTTCTACTTTACGCATGGGAATTCATATTGTCCAGTTATGGAAGCCCCGTAATCTCCTTAAGAAAAGAACTTTTAGACTGCTTGGTGACTTGTTTTGTAAAGTTTGAGAGATTCTTGAATGCTTTATAACATACAAAATAAGTAATTACAAACCTTTGGGGTTTTCCCTACTTTCTGTAATGCTGGTATATTCAAGTGACTTTTTGTGCTTTTGCCTTGCTTACCTAAGTCATTGTTTTTGTGTCTGATCATTTAAATGGTATGAATTCACTTGTGTTGAACATCTGTTGAAGTTATTTGCTTATGATGCCTTTTCACTTTGGCAGTGACCGCAGCATAGCTATATATGATTTGCGCATGTCATCCCCCGCTAGAAAACTAATTATGCAGGTTTGGTTCATCTTCTTACCATTATTATTGTTGATTCTTTCTTCACCATTTTCCCATCTAGAAAGCTATATTTATAATGTATCAAAACCCTTAATTAAGATTCAGACTATCTACTTCAATTTGTCAATTGATGATATATTTGTTGATTTGTGTATATGCATAATTATTAAAGGTTCGTGCGCCTTTGAGAGGCGGAAAAAATCAGTCTACGAAACTAATGAAGATTTAGCTATATAAATTTGAAACATCTGATGATGATGATAATGATATGATTGAGAAAGATGATGAAGATTTTGATATTTGAAGTTTTTTTAAAATTTGGATTACTTGCATAGCCTATTTATTTGTTAGTGAATTTTATATTTATATTATTGTTTAATATTTTATGAACTATAGTTTTGTTAGCGAAATATTTTAGTAGAAATTTCCTATATATGTTTGAATTGTAAAAATTTATACTGTCTTACTTTGGTAAGGCGTGCGCCTCACCTTGCGTCTTGCATCTCAGCCCCACAGCACCTATGTGCTTTTGGGTGCCTCGCGCCTTAAATATCTATGTGTATATGTGATGTCTGATTCTGAAAATTCTAGCACTAATAATTAATCAAGAATTTGAGGTCATCATACATTCACACTAGCGGTTTAAAGCAGCTCCATGTTTCTATAGGGAGTTTGCTATTGCACTTTCATTACTAATTGTGAAGCTCTTTTCTGTAAATATTATCATAAATATTTAAGCACGCTCTAATTTATCATACAATAGGGAAAGCTTGACAAGTTAAATGACAGGATTAATAATGTTAGCTTAATTTTTTTGTTTTTGAAAGTCTTAATTTCTACTTTCTTACAGACCAAGACTAATGCTATATGTTGGAATCCCATGGAGCCAATGAATTTTACAGCTGTAAGCCTTTAAACTAAAGCTATGCTTTTTTCTTCTGTTAGTTCTAATTTTTTTCTTGTTCATTCAATTCTTTTTTAATTTGTTACTTCATTTCTGGGTGCATTTTCTTTCTTTGTCATTGATTTTGATAGATACAAGTCTTCCACATGAGAGTGCTTTTGTTGTTAAATAAGATTTTTTCACGACCATTTTATATCAAAATGGAGAATTAGATTACTTACTCCACTGCATCATCTTAGATATTGCTTGAGATTAGTACCAGCCCAAATTGGCTAATCTAAGTAGATATTGGTGTGAAAGATCTCAAAATCTCTAGTACTTATATTCTCGATCGTCACCTTTACAATCCAAATTTAGCTAATTTTCTTAAATGCCAAATGATAATTTGTTGTGGTAGGCAAATGAAGACTGCAACTGCTATACTTATGATGGTAGGAAATTAAATGAAGCAAAGCTTGTGCACAAAGATCACGTTTCTGCTGTGTGAGTGAGATTATCACCTTCTCTTTCCCTTGCCCATATTCAATAATTTTCATGGAATTGAATAAGTTGATATTTGCTTTCTCTAATGCTGACGAGTACAGGATGGACATTGACTACTCTCCCACAGGACGTGAGTTTGTTACTGGTTCTTATGATAGAACAGTGAGTTAGATCGTTGTGCTTTTTTATCTTCTCTTGCAATGTTTGGCCTACAAAGAGCCATACTGAAATAATGTAGTTAGTTGCTAATGGAACTGTGATTCCAGATCAGGATCTTCCCATTCAATGGTGGCCATAGTAGGGAGATCTATCATACTAAGCGAATGCAAAGGTTTTTCTTTCTTTTGACTCATTTTACTGTGTTCGTGTGAAAAATGAATTTATATTCTGCACTAACACATCAATAATTTGGTTTTCATATTGTCTTAAGTTTATTTATTTTTACTGTGTTGTAGACTGATTGTTTTGTTTTTTCATAGATGTCTCTTGTTTCCTATACCATGTCTCTCATCATTTTCCTTTCAAGATATTTGACATATTGCTGTGTAATATAGGGTCTTCTGTGTGAGGTTCAGTTATGATGCCTCTTATGTTATCTCTGGAAGTGATGATACTAATCTCCGACTCTGGAAAGCAAAAGCTTCAGAACAGATGGGAGTGGTAAAGCCCTGAACTTTTTTTTGTTTTGTTTTTTTTTCAAATGTATAACCTTCAAGATTTCTGATACCTTTGATATATAATATCAATAGTCAGTATCTCTCATAACTATTTCTGGTCTGTATTCATATTTGTCAAATCTACATGTGGATTTATTCCTGACAACTAATTGAAAAAGAATAATTTTTGGTCTAGTTTGTTGCCATTTCTAATATGTTTCGTTTGTATTTTGCGACTACAGCTTTTCTTTTCTTTTTGTGTTTAATCCCATTTGGAATCTCCTTGTCCAATGCAGCTCCTACCCAGGGAAAAGAGAAAGCTAGAATATCTAGATGCTGTCAAAGAACGTTACCAACATCTAACGGATGTGAAACGTATTGTCAGGTTGGTCTTTTTCCACGTTTATTTGTGAAAACAAATCCTCTGAAGCGTTCATCCTCTGATCTACTTGTGTTTGATGCACTCAATGTTGTGTTTTTTGTTGTTGATAACAATCTGTATTTTGTATTCAGACATAGACACTTGCCGAAACCGGTATACAAGGCAGCTGCTTTGAGGCGGACAATGACTGAAGCTGAAAATAAGAAAGATGAAAGGAGGAGAGCTCATAGTGCTCCTGGAAGTATTCCCGTGCAGCCCTTCAGAAAAAGAAGAATCATCAAAGAGGAGGAATGATTTAGCACAGAAACAAGGGTTGATTCTCTTTCTTTTGTTTTTCTTATCTAAAGCAGCATGAAGCCAAATGCAAGATTGCTCCTTGTGAAAATTGCAATCTCAGTACTTTCCATGCCCAAGGTGACGATCGACAACAGTTCCATCTGATGATCACACTAAATATTCAAGTTTTATCCGCCCCTTAAACTGTGCTGAGGAAAATGCTAGAGATTTGTATTTTGGAAGCCTAAATCTGACAACGATTAATTTAGTCTATGAAAATATTGGTCTCTGAGCTAAAAACATATCAGTCTCTTTGATTTTGTAGAATGTTGTCTGCTTTTATGTGTGTGTGTGTGTGTAAAAAAATGCCTCTTAGACAAGTTTGACATTAACCTTCCTCTTATCATATTATTTAGTGAGAAATTTTTACTCCCACAGAAAATGCTAGTATTATAATTTCATCTTGTTGAAGAACTTCTTCCTGACTCTGTAGCACATCATTAAGAGAGAAAAAAAAAACATGTTTGAACATAAAAGCCAGTAGCTTAATGTTGGTAGAGTGACTTCATGGCTTTTTGGTGAGATTATCTGTAATTGAAATACAGTTTAAAATTAGAATCGTATTTAAATTTTGCTTATAAGATTATGCAAACTATCAATTAATTAAAAAAAAAACTATTAAATTATAACACTGATAGTTTGTAATTGTAATTGACTTCTTTATATTATACCATCAAATTCTAATCGTAATTTTCGTTCTCACTATTAAACAAACTATTGATAATGAAATTACACAATTTGTCCAGCTCGATCCGTAAACCCGGATCGTTTCAGTCCGCCTATTACACGTGGCGACCTCCCAAGTGTGCACGCTCCATTTTCTGTGGAACCCCTCATTCTTTCCAATATCCCTTTGTTTCTCCATATTTTTGTTTTGATTTTCAGAAGCGTCAGTTTCGTCTTCACGGACAGTTCGGGCAGGAATTCCCTTCCTTCCCTTCCTTCCAATAAATTTTCCGAGCAGTTACCGTTCGGATCCTACTCTCTCGGGCCGGGTTGGCAGCGATCGGTGCCACGATGATGTCCAGGTCGTACACCAACCTCCTCGACCTCGCGTCGGGGAACTTCTCGGCGCTCAGCGTCGGCGGTATCGGCGACGGTTCCTGCCGTCTTCGCCGCCGGATGCCGCGCACCATGACGGTTCCGGGATCGCTCAGCACTCTCGAAGAGGAGGACCGCGACTTCAGCGTCTCCTCCGACGTGCCCTCCTCCTTCTCACAGGACCGCATCATCATCGTCGCTAACCAACTCCCCCTCCGCGTTTTCCGCGGCCCTGAAGACCGAGGATGGTCCTTCGCCTGGGACGAGGATGCGCTCCCACTCCAGCTTAAGTGCGGCCTCCCCGATGATATGGAGGTCCTTTACGTAGGCTCCCTCCGCGTGCCTGTGGACGCCGGGGAACAGGACGAGGTCGCTCAGACTCTTCTCGAGCGCTTCCGGTGCGTCCCGGCCTTTCTCCCCGCCGACGTCAACGAGAAGTTCTACCACTGTTTCTGTAAGCAAGCGCTGTGGCCTCTTTTTCATTACATGCTGCCTTTCTCCGACAATGTCGGCGGACGGCACTTCGACCGCGGCCTCTGGGAATCCTACGTCCTCGCCAACAAGATCTTCTCGCAGCGGGTCATTGAGGTTCTCAATCCGGAGGACGACTATGTGTGGATCCACGACTACCACTTGATGGCCCTCCCCACCTTCCTCCGTCGCCGCTTCAATCGCCTCCGGATGGGGTTTTTCTTACATTGCCCCTTTCCCTCATCGGAGATCTACCGCACGCTTCCCGTCCGCGAGGAGATCCTCAAGGCGCTCCTCAACTGCGACCTCATCGGCTTCCACACCTTCGATTACGCCCGCCATTTCCTCTCCTGTTGCAGCCGCATGCTAGGTCTCGAGTACCAATCCAAGCGAGGCTACATCGGCGTCGACTACTTCGGCCGCACTGTTGGGATCAAGATCATGCCCATCGGAGTCCACATGGGCCAGCTCGAATCCGTTCTGCGCCTGCCCGACAAGGACCATGGCCTCGACGATCTCCGCCGCCAGTTTGATGGCAAGACCGTGCTCCTCGGCGTCGACGACATGGACATCTTCAAGGGCATCAATCTCAAAATCCTAGCTTTCGAGCAGATGCTGCAGCTTCACCCGGAGTGGAGGGGACGGGCTGTCTTGGTTCAGATTGCCAACCCCGCAAGGGGCCGCGGGAAGGATCTCGAGGGCATTCAAGGGGAGATTGTGGAGAGCTGTGAGAGGATCAATAAAGCCTTCGGCAATGCTGGATACACTCCGGTCGTCTACATAGACCGCCCTGTTCCCCTCGCCGAGAGGATCGCGTTCTACACAATCGCCGAATGCGTGGTGGTGACAGCAGTCAGAGACGGCATGAACCTCACGCCATACGAGTACATCGTGTGCCGGCAAGGGATCACTGGTGGCTTCTTTATCTCGGAGCCGGAAATCCCAAGGAAGAGCATGCTCGTGGTGTCGGAATTCATTGGGTGCTCGCCTTCCTTGAGCGGCGCCATCCGAGTGAATCCTTGGAACGTGGAGTCGACGGGAGAGGCCATGAACGAGGCGATCTCCCTATCCGACACCGAGAAACAACTGCGGCACGACAAGCATTACAAGTACGTGAGCACTCATGATGTTGGATTCTGGTCTAAGAGCTTCCTGCACGACTTGGAGCGGAGCTGCCGCGATCACTTCCGAAAGAGGTGCTGGGGGATTGGGCTGGGATTCGGATTCAGGGTGGTGGCCTTGGATCCCAACTTCAGGAAACTGGATGTGGATGGAATTGTGTCGGCCTACGAGAAGGCAAAGAGCAGGGCAATATTTTTAGATTACGATGGAACTCTGGTTCCTCCCACCGCCATTGACAAGAAACCCAGCAGAGAGATTATTAGGATCGTTAATTTGCTATGCGTTGATGATAAGAATGTCGTGTTTGTCGTCAGTGGAAGGAGAAGAGACAGTTTGGAGAAGTGGTTTACTCCCTGCCAAAAGCTTGGGATCGCAGCAGAGCATGGCTACTTCATGAGGTGTCTGTCTTGTTTCTTCAGTTTTTCATGTTCCAAACAAACGGCTTATTAACCGGTTAAACATTTTCAGGTGGACCAGCGATGAAGAATGGGAGGTTTGTTGCCAAAACACTGACTTTGGCTGGATGATGATGGCTGAGCCAGTGATGAAATTGTATACCGAATCTACAGACGGATCGTATATGGAAACTAAAGAAAGTGCGTTGGTTTGGCACCATCAAGATGCTGATCCGGGCTTTGGTTCTGCACAGGCTAAAGAAATGCTCGACCACCTTGAAAGTGTTTTAGCCAATGAACCTGTCTCAGTGAAAAGTGGTCAGTTCATCGTCGAAGTCAAGCCTCAGGTATTTTCTTTTGTACAGCTTCTTCATGTTCTAACTTGTAAATCGACAGTCGACAATAACCTGCAAGTCTTTGTAGGGAGTGAGTAAAGGTTCGGTTGCAGAGAAAATCCTGTCTTCCATGGTGAAAGGCGAGAGACAGGCAGACTTTGTGCTGTGCATTGGCGACGACAGATCCGACGAGGACATGTTTGAAGGCATCGCTGACATGGTGACAAGGAACCTAGTCTCCCCTTACACTTCGTTGTTCGGTTGCACAGTTGGGCAGAAACCAAGCAAAGCTAAGTATTATCTCGACGATACTAGCGACGTCGTAAACATGCTCAGGGCCCTCGCGGAGTCCTCTGACAAATCCTCTTTGCCTACAGACATTCCTAAACCTGAAATCTCACACTAAGTAAGAAGAAGACGTTCCAGTGACTTGTTAGCGCCAGTCATGAACTAGATTTTTTTTTTATTATTATTCTTTTTTCTGATGCAGCCAAATTTACAAATAAACCAAGAAAGTGTTCTTGTTTATATATTTTAATAGGAGAATCTGATTCTTGGAGAATTTTTTTTATCGAATCATTTATTAAAACCCCTTTTTCAGTAATAATTAGCTAACGAGATTTAATTGATATTTTAATTTTGATGACCGCTTGAAGAGGTTAACTGTAGCAGGCAGGCAGGCAGGCAGGGGCAGAACTAAACAATTAAGAAAATCAATTAAAGATAAATCCTATTGCTGTGAGATGCCACAGGCACGCGGATATTTGACCTCGGCTCAAATCCGAAGAAGCTGCGATCCCCTTTCCTCTTTCCTTCTCGAGATCCTCGGCGGACATCGAGGTGCCGACCATCCCATCTCCCCTTACGCGTCTCCAATTCTAGATAAAGTTTTCGGTGGTCTGATCGCCTCCCGCCCTCAACACTGATCCATTAGGTCGGCTGCGTGCAACCATGGGCTGCGCTGGATCCACTGCTGCCAAAGTAGAAGGTGAATTCGGATCCGTTCACTCGTCTTCTTCCGATTATCTGTGTAATAATCTTGTTCGGATTGTTTTCCCCCCATCTGTACGACAGAGTGACGATGGTTTCGGCGGTTTCTAGTCTCGGCTGTTTAGATTCTTTCTTTTAGGCTTCGAAAAGGTTGAGTCTTGAAATGGGCTTGTTTCGCGTTAATTTGTGAAATATAGAAGCTTCCTAAATCAGTGTTTCTTCTTCGGGTCCGTTGATGAGCAATTTTTACAATAGTTTCTGGCTTTCTGTTGCATCTAATTGTTTTTTTTCCTTATCTGGAGTACTATCAATGGTCAAGTTGCATGTATGGTCTAATCAATT
>JBAMIE010000001.1:217805-233671 GCA_037177295.1 Kaempferia parviflora | reverse complement strand
ACCCGGATGAGCATTAGCATGCCTTATTATTGTCGTTCGAACGGACGTGCATGGCCTCAACGCCTTTGGCAGACCGGGCGAACGTATTTCTCGGTTGGCCGGTTAGCTGCGGATCTTATTGCCATGTCATTGACAATCACTGACGTAATCAGGGGCCCACGGGGGCCTGTACGATCATATCGAATCAATCAATTTAGAATTTTGTCTCTTTTTTAATTTGGTATTTGATGATAATGGTTGAATGAATTTTTGACTGGTTATCTTTACTATTTTTTATTTATTTGTGACGATGTTTTTTTATTTAAAATGTAATGTTTAATTTAATATATTTTTTTTCTCTATTATTATTAAAAAAATAAATACACAATTGTATTTTATAACATTTCTCACGTTAACTTTGGGTCCCAAGGATGAAAGTTGTCCCCCATGCCTCACCACCATTTCACTCAATTCGGCGCCGCCCAAAGTGGTGCGGTACCTCTGCAAGCCGCCGTCATCGACGCCAACACGCCTCTTCCTCAATCTCTGCACAATCCAAAGATCCAACAACCGTCGAAAAAGATTTAAGGATTCTGTTGTTTCCGAGTCTGCTTCTCGAAGCGGTTTTTAGATTGATTTGGAGCAGAGATCTGAGGGCCATTAACTCCTGAGTGGGAATCGCAAGTCTTGTTGATGATGGAGCAGAGCAATCGACAAGGAGATGACGAGATGGTTGAAGCATCATCAGCTGCTGCTCACGAGGAAGACAAAGTCGAGAAGGGTGGCAAAGAAGAGGAGAAGGACCTGAAGCCATCGCTACGCAGGGAGCCCTCTTTCTCGCGGTGGTGCGACGAGAACGGGATCTTGCGGCCAAGCGCCGCGGAAGATGATGGATCCCCTAGGGCTAGCTCAGCGGTTAAAGAGTCCGAAGAATTCGAACTGCCGTTGCTCCATCAGGGCAGGCCTGATGAAGTGGGATCGAGAACTCACGAATTCCGGCAGAGGAGCATGCTTTCGGGATTTGTTAATAGGGACGCGGATAAATACGTGCCTTTGGATATAGAGAACGGTGTGCAAGCCAGCGATTCTACGGCAAAGCTCGAGTCTTTGGAGCAATCCAGGAAGAGCCCAATTTCTATTGCAGCCTTGCTGAAGACTCTGTTTTATATACTGGTTTGGTACACATTCAGTACTTGCTTGACGGTGTAAGTGGCTAGCTCTTTGTTGATGTCAACACTGATTCCTGTTGATACTAGATTTTTTTTTTATTGTCTGAATCACGTTGTTTGCTGCTGTAGGTACAATAAGACATTGCTAGGTGATGATCTGGGGAAATTTCCAGCTCCACTGTTGATGAATACGATTCATTTTTCTTTGCAAGCCATTTTATCAAATGCCATTGTGTATATCCAGTCTCGAATATCTAAAAGCAGCAGGAATATCATGTCATGGAAGGATTACTTTTTCAGAGGTAAAATTGCAAGTTAAGACTGAAGTGTTTATGGATTTTCTGAAGAGAATGTTGGTGAATTGATCAAGTTCTCGATCAAGCATGCTATTTTTTTCACGGCCTGAATATAATGGAATGCCTCTGCTCTATAATTCCGGTATATAATATAGTGACTGATATACTTGATTAACTTATAGGAGAGTTTATTTGATCAACTTATAGGTTCCAATGGCATTAACACTTCATGTTCTGAACCAAATAAAGAAAGACATTGCATTACTCTTCTGTATAAGCAAAGATTTTTTTACCATTTACTAATGCCATTTTCTTATATCATTATCATCAAGATGCCATGTTTGTCCTAACCCTTTAGGGTTAGCTATATGAATTTAATCTAATCATTGAGCCCTATGCCAGACAATATCCTAGTTATTTTACATTTAACTATTTTGACTATTGATTCTATCGGTCTTCTTTGGATGTGTCTATACCTTCTCAACTTATTTTCTCTCACTCTATCATCTATTGAAATTACACTTACTTGATCTCACATATTAGTATTTCGTATTTTATCCCTTTTAAGAACTCCACATGTCCATCTTAGAGCATTCTCTTCTTTGCAACCTTGATTTTTTTTTTATAATAATGGTATGTTCTTAGATGTATTCTGGAATAAATTTTCTTCATATTTTCTAGTATTTGTGTTTCAATTTATCTTTGTTGTGTGGAACCCCATGCAAGGGAGATGATGCTGAATCAAATTTGGCTTAAATTTGTTTCCTAGTTTGGAATGAGGCTGAATTAATAGTATTTCTTTAGGTTTTTTTTTTCAAGTGACATTTTGTAACTGAATATTCTAGACCTTTAAGTAAAACCGTGAATACTTCTTTATCTGAGTAGCTTTTTTCCTTGTTCATCTATTGCTGCTTTGTCACCCAAGTCCGTTTTTACTTCTCTAGCTTCTGCATTCTTTATGTTCCTTTGATCTTTAATTTCTTCTCTTATGTACGTTTCTTACAAGAAGCCATGCTTACTCATACTGTCATACGTCATCTCTTATTGGAGATCTAGCCCGTATTTTGTTCTTTTTGTTTTTGTACATTCTTCCCTTGGCTGTACTTGATAAATACTAATGCTTTGTGGGGATTTTTTTGCAGTTGTCCCAACTGCTATTGGAACCGCGTTGGATGTGAATTTAAGCAACGAGTCTCTTGTATTTATAACTGTGACATTTGCGACAATGGTATGCCCTGACTACTGGCTCACAAATTTTTTTCTCCAGCTATTTTACATTTTGTTGATTACAGTGCTCTTAGAGTTGCAGTCTACTTCAATTACAAATTCTGTACCCTCTTTGCAGTGCAAATCAGCCACTCCTATATTTCTCCTTATGTTTGCTTTTGCCTTCAGGTAAATGTTTAAATCTGTTTCTTTTTTTTTTTTTCAATGGTCTTGCTGCTGGTTATGTTCCTGATATTATTGAGTTATACTTAAAGCCTTTTCTATGCTTTTGAAGGTTGGAGAAACCTAATTTGAAGCTTGTAGGCATTATGCTTATTATTTCTGTTGGCGTTTTATTAACAGGTAAAATTATCTTCATTAGTAGTGTTCAACATTTATAGCATGATAAATCATTTTTTCAGTACCAATAATGCAAGGGTAGTAGGGTGCAAATGTTTTATTCACCTCTCAGTGAAAAATATTTTAATCGTTAGGAGTTTGAAATTTCTGCATCATATGTCCCGTTGCTAAATATTCAGTCCCCCCATTTGTCTGAAACTCCTTTTGGGATACAAGTGCTATCCTATTCTACCTCAGTTGTTTGATCTTGATGGTCCTTTCGAATATTTGTTCTATGACATGTGTAGTGGAATCATGCAAGAAGCTTGTTTTACCTTAACACATAAGGACTGTTACATTAACTTTATTTTGTTTGAATTTGTTTCAGTTATTAATCAAATAAACAGGTGTGAAGCTAAATCCTTGTTCCACTAGGATATTAGAATTTAATAGATGTCACTTTCCAAAATAGTTGAGAACTCAGAAATCACGTGTTTAACTCTTTTAGCTTCTGCCTTGTGGCGGTTATTTGTCTCTGATAGTCATCTAAGATATCTTCTTTTGGAGATTCTATTTGTTTCTGTGCCTTTTGGAAGCCTTCTAGTTCTTCTGCAACTTTTAATCTAAAATTCTGAAACATATCAGCTGAAATTTGATGTTGCTTTGGTGCATCTTTCAAATTAAAATAGTTGGCTATATTGTTAAATCTAAAATTTTTGCACTTTCATCGTTTCAAATTCACTTTGCCCGCTGTTTCAGTTACAAAAGAGACAAAGTTTGAGTTCTGGGGCTTCATTTTTGTTATGTTATCGGCTGTTATGGCTGGTTTTCGCTGGTGCATGACTCAGATTCTCTTGCAGGTTGGTCACTAAAGATGCATTTTATACTTGGTATTTTCATTTTATCTTCTTAATCTTAATCATCATTAGCTAACTTTTACTTTGTATGTGCATTGGCATCAAATCCATCAATGAAGAAAGAGGCATACGGTAAGCAATGGACTTTCTCTATTGATTTCGACATTACCCATGCCACATTTAACCACAGTGGGAAGAAAAAGCAATCTTTCCTCCATCATCTAAGCATCCTAGCATATGACAGGAGAGGAGATGTGTAATTCATTTAGTTCATATTATGCAGGTTTGAAGAATCCAATCACTTTGATGAGTTATGTGACACCAGTAATGGCAATCATAACTGCTGTCCTTTCTCTAGTTTTGGATCCTTGGGATAAGTTTAAGGAAAGCAATTACTTTGATAGCACAAAACACATAATACGAAGCTGCCTACTTATGCTTTTTGGAGGAGCATTGGCATTTTGTATGGTAAGACTTCCTATTATGTATGTTGCAACTTTGAGGGCCAAATCTACAGTTGCCAAAATTAGACATGACCTGACCTAATGAGAAATACAACTAACAGAGGCAAAACATGATAGTGCTAGGACAAGATCCAATTATATAATGGCTTGACACTAATTGACTTGTTTAGAATTATGGTTCATATTAAAAAGGTATTTTTTTAGTAATTCATATGACTTAATTCTTTAGAAATTAGTTATTCTTATATTTATAAAGTAACTTTTAAAATATAATATTATTTTTTTAATGTTATTTCATATAATTTTTTGTTGACCCAAATAACAAGATAAATAGGACACAATTGCCACCCGTAGCTAAATCGATGCATTTTGATAAGTATTGACCAATTAATAGTTTTTGCTCTCAACAACTTGCTTCTTAAATAGCCATTCATCAATCTATACACTCTAAAGCAAACCTGTCTTACGCAGGTTTTGACAGAATATATTCTTGTTTCAGCAACTAGTGCAGTGACAGTTACTGTAGCTGGCACTGTGAAGGAAGCCGTTACAATTTTGGTACGAAGTAATTTTATCTAGATGAATTTTAACATAAATGCAAATCCAGTGTCTCTGGTAAATGCGGCAATCATCCTAATTCTCATTGATATATGGACATGCAAAGCATTCTAGCTTCAATTAGAACGTCACATGCACACTGTTTCATTATTCACGTGAAATTAACCATATATTTAATTAATAAATTTCTTGTTTAGAAATGACAAAGCATCTGACTATTTTCATATTTTAGAGCAGCCTTCTATTCCTATATTGAGTCTGCTGATTCTTCAGGCTGCTTGTTTTCTTACAAGGTTTATTAATATTATTGCTTCTCAAAGCATTGTGCAAGATTTTTGGAAATACCTTAATCTTAAATTTTCTAATCTCGAAATGTTCAATTTTAGTCATTTAGCATGTGTATCTTATTTTTGTATGATTAGCAACCATCTATTTATTATTTCATATATATTTATATATGACAGTGAGATAAACAAAAGCTAAATGCAGTATTTGGGAGAAAATTGATATCTTTCATAAATTTCCTCAGCACCACTGTGCTTCAATTGCACTTCAACTGCAATTTTCTTCTTAGTATTTACTGAATTCTTTCTTGGTTGGCATTTTATAGTTTGTAATTTACCTTAAGCTTCCAGATTGCTTGAGTTACTAAGGAATGTTACGTAATTAGACTCTCACTATCCTTAGCCAAGTTTTCGTAAATATTACAAGTTATATGAAGATTTTTTCTTTTCCATAGCATGCCGATGTAAATATTGTTGAATTCTTAAGTGTTTTGACTATTAATGAGTTATATTATATATTTTTAATTCATGCACTTTGTCAAATGTGTCAGGTTGCAGTATTTTACTTTCAAGATCAGTTTACCTGGTTAAAGGGAATTGGACTAATAACTATTATGGTTGGAGTCAGTTTGTTTAATTGCTTCAAGTAAGTTCCTCTGTTCTTTTGTGCATCATCTGCTGTACAATTTTGTCATCAGGTGGTTAGCACCTTCATAATTGATACTTGATTGTTTTACTGTCAAAGCCATAAAGGATTTGGACATTCTCTTCTAAAACCCTAGGTTTGTGATGGTGTCCAAGGATTGAGTAAATTGAGTTTTTTTTTTTTTTTTTTTGTGATATAACAAAATGCCTTAACAACTTGTTTTGGACATCCTAAACTTTTTATGTTTGCATATATTTGATTATGTAATGTCAAAGCCAGTGGCTTTGACATCCTTTATTTTCATTCCTTCTAGGCGTAATTGAAGAAGAGAGATACAGACAATGTGCTAAGTTTTAGTGAACACCTTGAGTTATTGCAATTGATTGTAGTCTCTTAATTGCTACTTTGTCTTTTTGTTGCCATCTGATGCTCAGATACTACAAGCTGAAAAAAGAGGGAACAAATACATCAACGGACAGAGATGCAAAGTACGTCATTCTTGATGACACAGAGGTTCAAGATGATGAACTTGAGTTTCCATCTGTGTAGACATGTTGAATTGAGTTGGTGAGTATTTAATTTTATCAATTTGACATTTTTGTGCTCCCAATATATCAATTTCATTATAGAATATCTATACACAATCACTTCTATCTATTTATATGTTCCAAATTAATTTTACTCTGGCACACAGTGCAAATGTCAAATAACCCAAGGAGAAAATCCTGGTTTTCAAACACTGCCATCCCATTTCACGCAGACAAACTCATATTTGGCCTTTCTAGCTATAATTTGGCTGTTGACAGGCATTGCAGCATCAACTAACAAGACTTTATTAGGCTAATTCTTTGGTATCCATCTTTTCCTCGGTTAGGATCTTTAAGTGTTCTTGGGTACTCTGACTGCATAAATCTTTTCCTGATGAGATACGATTGTGTTTGTATCATAAACAGAACAATCTTGTCCAACTGTTCTGCATGGCATTGATTTCTCCCAACTGGCAAAGCACTCATAGGTTAGAAGGATAATGTAGAACCAACATAAATTATCACATAAGCTGTATAAGTTATCTTGAAGTTCGGTGGTTCTGAGTGATTTACTAGGAAACATGTAATGCTCATTTTGCACTTAGTCCACAAGGTGCATGGAACTGTGGAGTTGATATTTTGGAGGTTGCCAAACAAAGAAACTTATCCCAGACTAATCTTCTGTAAAAGAATATAATCGTCATCCTTTTTTTTGTGATGACAATTGAAACACTTGATGTGGTGTTCAAACCTCTCCATCCCCCAATCAAAATTATTTATATAAAATATTCTTCTTTTTTTTGCAATACAATGGTTGTAGAAAAAAAAATAATTAGATAGATGAAACCTGAAGTTGTTATATAAGCTTTTTCTGTTCCTGCTTGGAACACCATTTGAAGGTTATTTTTTCAGGTGCATGGTGCATCCACAAACATCAATGAGTGTGTGACACAGCTCGGCATGCTTCCTTAATTGACTAAATTCGCAAATGCATGATTGTGCTCCGCATATCTGAAGTGAGTACCATCCTCTTCAGAAACACGCAACTGCTCTGACTTGTCAAGCTAAAGGATTAGGTAATTAAGTAGCAACTGTTCTTACATGGATTGCGGTTCTAATTTAAAAGAGAGGAATTGCTCAACGATATACAAACTTTAAGCCAATCTCTATAACATCCTTAGCCTCTTCCATTTTAATTTTCATTGGCTTCCGTTCATCTCCAGTAATTTGTATTTTTTTTATTTATTACTTTAAGCCAGTGATCAGTGATTTTTGCTAACCATCAATTCCATCAAAATATGTAAAGGATCAACATTTTTAACAGGATCATTATAAAGCAGCAGAGTTTTTTGGATGCAAATTTCATATTATTCTCATTTATAATCGGAAATAATATCTTACTGTTGTAAGAGATGATAGGCATAGCAACAAAGCTGAACCTTGTTTTTTTTTGGTGATTGTACTGATGATAATATAATTTTGGACTAATGGCAAGCTGTGCATTTGTCTTTGGATTTGACAACTGTTTGTGTTCTAATGCCACATTAGTTCTTGTTTATGTTTCTCTTGTTACACACGTGTTTGACAAAACTGTAAGAGTTCCAATCATGATTGTGATATTGCGCGAGTACTACAAGAATTTTTATGACTTATTTTCTCATGAGCAATTGTCGTCACTGAAGTGTCATGTCTAGGACAATTTCTTGTTCTTCTTATTTTTTAAAATGTTTTTTTAATATAACTAGCATCATGTATCCTGCCTTTCAAGCCGACTAATCCTAGAATGATTAGTTTAGCTCCACAGAAATTTCTCACCTCCTATTATGATAAATTTGAAAGTGCTAGCAGTTGACAACTCAACCTCTTGGATTTATCATCCTACTTTACGAAAATATTTTAAAGTGCAGTCGAGAATCAAATTATAAATATTTGGGAGATTACACGAGCATTCTATCGTTGTTCCATAGTTAACCGTGAATAACATTTCGTCTTGACACAGTGGATGTTGGCTTCTGGCAAAAAGCACCAAACTATTAAATATTTGAAGCAGCAGCTAGTAGCAAAGATTAGATGGAATTAAGGTGCGTGACCCTTGATTATTTTTTGAAATAATCATAATTTTATAAAAATTACTGTACTGTAATCATAATCAAAGGTGGGTGCCCTTCAACGATTCTACTGTGCTTTAATCTTTGTTAGCGAATTTTAGGTGCATTTCATATAAGAAAAATTGTGGAGTCCTAAAGTACCAACCACTATGATACACATCCAGTTTGTAAAAAAAAAAAAAAACTCAACTAACTATGATCTGAGTGATAAGAGAGACGAAGAATATTGAAAATGACGTGGCTATCAGCTCGGATATGAAGAGCTGATGTCAAATAACGTCACATCGGGTAAATATTACCCGAAGTTAATTTAGGTGTAAGAGCACAAGGTCCACCTCGGACAAAAGGACCCGAGGACCACCTCGGGCAGAAGGACCCGAGATCCACCTCGGGCAAACGGACTCGAGGACCACCTCGGGCAGAAGGACCCGAGATTCACCTCGGATAAAATGACCCGAGATCCACCTCGGGCAAAAGAATTCGAGGTCCACCTCAGGCAAAATGACCCGAGGACCATCTCGGATAAAATGACCCGAGGTCCCCCTCGGGTAAGAGATCTCGGTGTCCATCTCCAAGGGATCGTTGTGGGCGAGTACCGCCTCATATTCCCAAGAATTTCTACAGGCATAATGCAATAATAATAGGCCTTTATGATGATCAGTTGTGCACGATTGACATAAATGATGGTCCATGATTGGTATAATTGAACGACAGTTAATGCTGTAATGCCTAATGTGTGCTCATAAATATGGAAACGGTTACACGCGGCAACCATGTCCTGCCTACATGTATATAGGCCATGATATGTGATACGGTAACTTCTTCTGGACTCTCAGACTTACACAAAATTACTAAATCTTCTTTCTGATCTCCATTTGACTTGAGCGTCGGAGGGGCAGACGTCAGAATCCTTCTGATGTCCCCTTAACGTTCGTGTTGATATTTTCAGGAGGTGTCATCTTCTTAGTAGGCATCTCCTTCGGTTGACTCATCGTCTCCGGCCATCCAAATAGTTCTCTCCCGAACAAATTATATTTAAATTCTTGTAGTATATTTGCAACTTGCAAGACATAATTATGATTACTCCCTTTAACATTGTCAAATTGGATCAATTATGAAATCTAAAGTTTAATTTTAAGCAGTTAAAATCTCTGCACCCGGAATTGACAAACAAATACAGTGATAGATTAGGCAGATTATGAAAATTTCATATTTTGAGTCCATTTGTAGCCATATAATTGCATTTCCAGTAAACTCCCAACTTAAATTAATTAACTAAAAAAATCCAATTAAGTTTTAAGAAGCATAAGTGGCACCACGTCACACACTATGATATTATAAAGGGGCCCACACGACTTAACTCCAGATGGTGACGTGGAGCATCAACTTGGCTCGGCCCCGTGCTGATGTGTAAGGCTGGGCCCCTGCCTACCTCTTGAATTATCCCTTTCGATGTGGATGCAGCTAGGAAGAGTTGAGCCAGACAGGGATGTTTACCTAATCTCACTCACGCCATTTTATTTCTTTTTTATTATTAACTCTTCTTCCCTCTGAATAATTCCTCTCTTCTATCTTCGTGCCCTTTAAGCAACCTCCATATTTAAAAATAAAATAAAATTGTAATCAGTACAAATATTTAAAGCTGCACCATATCTGACGTCATGTTGGCGTGAGACCAAGCCCTACTGACGTGGTCGTGTAAGCTCTGCAACTGGATTTCGATCTCGGTGCGAGTATTTAAGCATGGATTCCACGTGCATCTATTTCATATATCAACCAATCATTGATATAAAGTGGGAGCTGATCTAAAACTCACGAGTGGAGCAAAAGGAGTGCAAATTATGAACGAACGGGGAAGATGGATTGGAAATGCATTGATTGAAATGGTCCCATTCGATTCGATCATCGAAAGCGACGACGAGAGTGGAAAGAATCGTCACCAATGAACCGTGATGGTCGAGTCCGGACGACCGACTAAGGCGGGCGACAGCTTTATCGATGCTCACGCACAAAAGACAGTTAGGATTCTCTGATCCACAAATTTCTGGATCATTCCTGATCCAGTATATATCAACCGTTGGATTAGATCATGAATCCATGTAATCTGATCCAATGATTCTCCTGATGTGGACCAGGAAGGGACCACATAAAAGTGGACAAGAGGATTATTCTCCACAAAAGAATATCCGAAACCAATTTTCGATTCAAATTTTTAAATTTTAAAAAGGGGGAAATATTTTTTTGTCTGATGGATAAATATCAGTTATTCGAGTCATATTTTTCTCTTTTTTTTTTCTAAAACAAAAAAAAAGGAAGAAATATCGGTGCCAGTTTTTGTACGTCAACTGCTGCTCGAACCAATCGACGGGCGGAGCAGGTAAGGAGGGGGTCATCCCGTGGTCCCCACCCAGGACGCGGACGCCAGCTCCCGGCGGAGCACCACCGAGTACTCCGGCAGCTCCCCCAGCCCCGCGAACAGCGAGTCGTCGTCGTCGTCGGCGCCGAAGGATTCCTCGCGCTCCTCCGGCAGCGTCGCCGTCGCGGCGACGGCGCTGCCGACGGCGGCCTCGGCCTCGGCGAAGAAAACAGAGCCGTAGAGGAGCTCGCTGGATCCGGCGGCGGAGGGGGAGGTGGAGGCCGTGGAACAGACATCGACGGGGAACCACTGCTGGTGGGAGAGCAGCGATGATTCCTCGGAGATCAAATCGGAGAACTTGGCATCCTCCTCCCCCTCGATCGAATCCGGAAGGCTGGGTTCGCTCTGTGGCAGGAGTGGGGCCGGCGGCGCCTTCTCCTCCAGGGGCGACAGCGGCGGCGGCGGTGGCGGCGCGACGTACTTGTGGTGGTGCGCCTGCAGGTGATTCTTGGGGAGCGGCCACGAGTGGTTGTGGTCGAAGGAGTAAGTCACCATGATCACAGCCGGGTCTAGCCGGCTCCGCTCCACCTGCTTCCTCGCCGGGCACCCCTTCGAACTGCTGCACCGGTAGTAACCCCTGCGCCACCGTCGATCAATCAAACAAACAAAAAAAGCCCAAATTTTGAGTTCGTTTCCTGAATTAATTAATTAATTAATCAATCATCGCCTCCACTCACCTGGGATACGGCGATCCCTTGATCGGCTTCTGCCCGTACTTCCTCCAAGCCCACGAATCCGGTGGCGGAGCCCCCTCACCGCCTCCTCCCATCTTCGTCTCGCTTATCGGCACCGTCATCACCCGCTTCTCCACCGCCCGCCGGCTGCATGCTCAGTTCACTCAGTCCAATTATTGAAATCAACATAGAATTGAACAGAGTAATTAAGTACTACAACTCGCGCGACTCACTCACCTTCTCTTAAGAGTCGACGGAGCCAAAGTCTGCGTCGTCGGCGGCAGCGACTCGTCGCCGGATCCAGCGCCCGACGTTGGTCTGGCGCCGTCGCTCCCGAGCTCCTCGTGCTCGCACGTGTCCAGCTCGTCGTCGTCCTTGCTACCGCTGCCGTTCATTAATACCCAAAAGGCTAGCTAAATAAAGCTGATCAATTTCTCCACTATGAATTATATTACAAAACTGATCTCTCACACTCGCATCGCCTAGCTAAAGATCAGGAAATCATGGAAAACCAACTGATGAGATTCATTAAATCGAAGAAATGATAAGAAGAGTGGTTGGAAATGGGGACAGGAGGGGAGCAGTTCTAATACTGATCGACGCTGCCATTTTAAAAAGCATAAAATGGTTGTCGTTTGTGGGAGACGTTGTCTACGAGTTGCTCTCCATCACTGCACTCCGAGGGAGCTAGGGACGAATACCTCCACCTAAACTATTGAAAGATGAGACAGCGACCGCCCCTGCACAACCAACGCCAATAACATTCACAACCCAACCTTAAGGTCTAAAGTCGAATCTCAACGTGCCCGAGCATATATTTTTTTTATATCTTGATCATTTACATTTATAGCTAGTAGTCATCCGTAATTTACCTTCTCCGTGTTGACCTGAGATGAATTTACAACCCAACCTTATTGCACTGCACATCATTCTAATACTATATTATATTATTATTATTCCCCCAAATAAGCTGAGATCTAACCATCTCTAGCTCTCTCTATCTAGATTTACACAGACAGCCTATGAGATTTGCTAAGTTGGACCCACTGAATCTAAGATTTGCATCCAACTGTAATCGAAGGGAAACCGATTTATGACTTTTAGCTGCGTTGTTTACCTTTCCCACTCATCTAGAAGGAAAAATAAAAAACAGAGATCTCTACTTTTTCTTTTCTGCAGCATTTTCAATATTGCAGAGTGATGGCTTTGCTGCTTCGGTTTACCCGTTCAATCTTTTAGACGTGACATAAAATACAAGTGTCAAATAAACCGCCCTCAGGCCGACTACGAACCTGCACAGAGTTTGCATTGGCCGACTAATCAAACTCGCACTTAAATCGATGTAATATAAATATTATATATTGTTTTTCTTTGTTATCCTTTTTATTTTAAAAAATAGTGGTCCTTGACAATTTTGGTTGACCGAAGGCAACTGGGATTTGTATATTCAGTTTTAATTCCTAATTCATTTGGTCAAACGTACATTTTCACAAGCCAACGCAACGAGATTAGATTCCTCGTGCGTGCATGCATGCCTTTGAGGAACCAAACTTGTCTCGCAAGTATCTAATTAATATAATTTTCATTAATCAACAATCATGTTGCAAGGCTGGAAGGAAGAACGTGAGTGCAGATACAAGAAAAAAGGGGCAGGAAAAGGGCTTTAAAATATAGCTAGACTCTGAGTTGTCTTCCATCGCTGGTTTTATTTTACACGGTGAATGGAATAATTAATAACTATATCCGTTTGGCTTTCGTGATTATTTGTATTGCTTGTTAAAAGTAATTCAGATTTATTTGCAATAATAAATATTATTTTGACCAGTTCAGCTCATAATAAAATATAGAAAGTTCACCGATTGTTAAAAGTTACGAATATTTGATGATGTTAAACTTGGTTTAGCCCGGACCACAGAGGCCCAACCTACCATCAAAATTGCAATTATAATGAGATTTAGCTCAAAAGGATCAAGTTTTGGTAAAATTTGTAGAAGACTGCTCTGTGAGAGCTCTTTGGGAGTCATAAGTAATATTATTACATGTGGAAACAATGTTCCTCATATAATAATAACGTAGGAGTCAGCACAGGCGATGGGTGCATAGTATACTCTGACACATTGTCAGAGGTCGATTCCCAGGAAATGAAGTCTTGGGATACACCTCGCCATACGCCTGAAACCTGCGTACCTGCATTTACCTTCCTCCATATCCGTGGGGCCGGCTCTAGGGGGCTCGCTGATATGACAGTTCCACATGTGAGAGTCACATTCCACCCTAAGCAATCAATTCATCGTATGTTGGAGCAGCACTCCATCGTAAGCAATATAACATAGGTGAGAGCAATGCTCCACCACTAACAATACAAATAACCAAGATCATTATACCATATATCACTATGGGTGGGCTCCCACTGGTGGTGATGTGGCATTAAGGAGGGAGCTCCCATAATTGAACACTTCTTCAATTTTTTTATATTAATTTAAAATATTTTTTAATATTTGTATAAAATATAGATTTAATTATATAAAATTTATATAATATATATACATATATATATATATATATATATATAATGTAAAATTTATGGATTTAAAATTTTTAAAAATTTAAAAGTGATATAATGTAAAATATGAAGGAGAGATGATAAATATATATAATAATGTGATATTGAAGGAGCTCGTTGAGGCTGTCCACACAATTAATTTTCTACATGGTGCGGCGGTAAGGATGTTCAGTTGTCTCCCAGGCACTCACGGTTCGATTCCCAGCTACGACATATTTGCAGGGACACTAGACTTTTGGGCTGTCCACTGTCAGTGCTTCCCGATTTACCCTGATAGCCGGTGGGAAACTTCCGTGGGGCCGAACCAGCAACCTGAAAAAAGAAAAAAAAAAATACAATGCATGGCAATGATATTGAGAGAAATTGGGGCCTCAGGACTGTATTAGTGGGCCTTCTTGTGGCCCGTAAAATGGTTTATAAAAGGGCTGCTTTTTTTTACTTAACTGGCCCATTTATTAACCCACGTTACGAGATTTTGTAGTCTCCCACGAAGAATTTTCTCCGTAACACAGCACCAAGTTACGGAGAACTACCCCGGCCCTCCTACGGCCTCTTGTGGGAGTTTTAGAATTTAATTAGAATTTCTGTCAGTGATTTTATGCTCTTGTGATTGAACATTTTCCGGTTTCTTTATTGCCATTATTCAAGAATCTATCAACAAACTATGTTAATCACTTAATCTTATCCTTGACTGAACACTACAAAAGGCCACATCCTGGAATAGTAATATCCAGATCTGATAAATCAACTAGTGGTATTACAGAGTTTATTCGGTCTGATCCCTCAGCTCTATGCACGCCTCCACTTTTAACTAAAGAGAATCTAATCTTGTTGTGTTTCACTAAAAACCCAGAGTGCGTTATGCATTAATTTCAAATGACTTAATTATGGTGAAGCTAGCTAGCTGGCTTTAATTCGGTATGGAGTTGTGCCCCAGCATACAGGACGATTGTGATATTTCTCTTTCCATTTATATATCTGTAGACATATCGATAACTCGCGCAATATGTTGTGTCTTTTCACGGACTTGTAATTGCAGCCTGACCTATATAGATAGAAGGTTATGTTTGGTTATATACTTGCAACAAGTTCACATCAAGTGATTCTGAGTTGTTGGGTAATTACTTCAAGTAGATAGTATCGTTTTCTATTACCTTGTAACTGATCATTTTGCATACATGCTCAAAAAATGGTCAATAATTAAATGTAACCATCATTCTTTCTCAAAGGCGATGGCGCCCACACATTTATTATCGTGTAGACTGTACCCCAGGCAACGAGCCTTCCCACTTTTCACAGGCCATGCCGACTCTATCTCGTGGACCCCACACACTGTTCTTTACCTCATGGCCTCTGCTTTCTTGTCCTTCTCAACGAAAGGCCCCAGTCACGAGATTCCCTGCATCATCCTTATCACATACTCTGGTGGCGCTCCCTCTATCACCTCTGCTTCCTCCGATGGATAGCTTCTGGTAACACTTTCTCTGCGAGTGAAAACGATATCTAAGTATCTATCTAGCTAAAAGAAATCTTAATTTATTTATCATTTCTGACCTTTATGCGTTGACAGATTCTCATATCTAGTTCTGATAGATAAGAGGATAAAATTGTCTAGGTTTATTTTAAATTAATTAAATTCTAGTGCCGAATGAGCTGGGTAGCTTGCTTTATGAAAATAAAGCGCACAGATATCTTCGTGACGCACAACAAGAAGATATGATTTGGCCAAGGACACTTTGTCTTTGCCCCTTAATTAATTAACACTAGAAGAATACGTGGC
>JBAMIE010000001.1:186834-202322 GCA_037177295.1 Kaempferia parviflora | reverse complement strand
TTCTGACCCGGTCTTTCACGTTTATTGGAATCTGGGCGAGTGCTTGCAGGTGTCGGGAGGACGAGACACCACATGTTCTGACGGTCAACTCTTGATCTCCTTGTGTTCTACCTGTTAGATTATGGAAATAATCTCCGTATCGTTTATTATTAGAATGTAAATAAATGCCTTGTTAGATTATAGATCAATAACTTCGGTTGGTTTCGACTTCGGTGGGATAATATGATCAATAACTTGGCATGCTTGGCAATGGATCTTAAACAACTCCGCCCACGAAGAATAATGTCCCTTTTCCATCTCTAGAGTAATGGAGATGAAATTCTTGGCATTATTAACGGTCAGAGCAGGATGTAATTTGGTTTGTTCAGCCATTGATATAAGGAGAATGAAAGACGAGAAAGTGGAGGAGAAAGACGAGAAAGTGGAGGAGGAAGGAGGATACTAGTATGGCTAGAGCTCTGATACCATGTTAGAAAATTCTTCGTGTCGTTCTCATTCATTTTGGTAAAATATATACAAGAGTGCATGAGTATCTACAATTAATGCAATTATTTACATTCTAATAATAGAAGATTATACGGAGATTATTTCTATAATCTAACAAGATATTTATTTACATTCTAATAATAAATGATATGGAAATTATTTCTATAATCTAACACTTCCTCAGTGCTACACTTTCTAAAGTCATCGGTCCGATTTCAGACAGAAATATTCACGTTCGTGGCCGGCGTCTCCATCAAGGGCGTCGAGTCGTTCCGGTTCGGAAGCAGCCAGACGACATTTAGAAAGACTACTTAAACAATAATTTTATGATCATTCTGTTCTCTATATATCTTTTTATGTTTTATATATTTAAACTTTTCAAATTTTTACCGAAGTAATTATTCGTTGCACTCCATTAACAAATCTCTCTGATAAAGGTCCAATTTAGTTTATCATAATTTTTTCTTGTTCTTCATATCCATCATCACAGCATAAACCCCTTCCGATCCGTTTCATCTTGCTTGCTAAAAGATAGCAAAAAGACTCCTGATCAACCAGACACGGGAAGGAGCTTCCAATGCCGGCTTTGCTTCTTACAACAAGACCTTGTTGGGTGATTATATATCATTTGCTTGTTACAAGCACATAGAAAGGTCCATATAATAATCAATCTGAAATAATTTATATACAAATATAAGAAACAGAGCAAGAGCAGAACAAGAGGGATTAAATCTCATATATATATGAAACAGAGAACCAAGTGTATAAAAAATCATGGTGGTAATAAAGGATGCAGGTCAGACGAATCCCCTCGCCGCCGCATCAGCGCCGCCCTCCACCTCCATCTTCGAAGAGGACGCCAACGACACCGAGTCCCTCCAGGGGCGGCGCTCGGCTCAATGTCTCCGCTGGCGGCGTAGCGCCTTCTTGTGTTGCGGTTGCTTCGGAGCGGCGTTGATCGTCCTTGGAATCACCGCGCTAGTCCTCGCCTTCACCCTCCTCCGGATCAAGGACCCCAAGCTCGCCATGAACTCCATCGCCTACGGCGGCCTCAACAACAACAACTACTTGGACAACAATGACCAAGTGCCCAACCTCAACTTGATCTTATACGCCGACGTCTCCCTCAAGAACCCCAACCTCGCGTCGTTCCGGTTCAGGAACAGCACGACAGCGTTCCTCTGCAACGAGACGGAGGTGGGCTTGTTGTACGCGCCGGCGGGGGAGGTGGACGCCGATCGGACGGTGAGGATGAACGCGACGTTGGTTCTTTTGCTGGTTCCGATAGTTAGGATGATGATCGCTGCGGATAGGGTGGTCCCCAGCGTGGAGGTGGAGCTGAGGAGCCGGACGGAGGTGGCAGGGAGGATGAACGTGTTGGGGGTGTACAAGCGCGATGTGGCGGCGACGATAATGTGCGACGACATACGGGTGTTCATGGATTTGCACACCTTTAAGATTTATATTAATTCGCCGGAGAAGCCCCGCTGTTCTGCCGACGTCCGATGAGTTGGAATCAAGGCATTGTAATTTGTAATGCAGCTAATGAATAGATTCCAGATTCAATTAGTTCGCATGCATGATGGACGCGTATTTGATCATGAATTAATTGATCATTATCTAGGGGATGAACCAATCTGCAAGGTAGAGAATCTGTGACGTTGTTTCCAAAGCTTAGGGGACCTCTTTTTAAGCGGAAGATGATGTCTGTTATGTTTTGTTAGTGGACGCCGAGCATCCGGCTTAATCAGTATCCAACCTAATCAATTAATTCAGAGAGTAAGCTCATCAGCTCAGTATTTTAGATAATCGTTTATTAAGGTAAATTTATCAGTTAATTTATCAATTCAATTCTTAAATATAACTTGAAAAAAACACACCATTGTATTTTAGTTTGTCTAATTATCAATTTAATTTTGATTTATAATCTAAATAAAATATGGATTTTAATATGTACAATCCCAGCTAATTATTAAGGCTCTACACATACATAAGTAAATTTTTAGTTGATAGTTGAATTAGCTTATTAATTATTATTCATTGCTTACCATTGATGTTGCGGAATTTTGCAATCTCCTATGTTTGTATGGTCAAAAGTCATCCTGCGCTGTTAATCAAAATTAAAATGAGTCAAACATGATCCAAAAAGAGTGAGACCTAGCCTAGATAAAACTCGAGTCTGATCGACCCAGCCTAATACACTTATCCTAAAAGATTCAAGTTTGATTAAAGGATAATTCAGCTATTATGCCTCAGCCTGAGATTCTGACACCTAGTCTTGTTCACAATCATTGACATCGCTCCCGTATTAGTCTCAGATCCTGATACCTAGTCTCGATTTTAGTCACCGACATCGCTCTCGTCTCGGCCTCAGACCCAATCACCGACATCACTATCTCCTGTCTCAACCTCAGATATTGACACCTAGTCTCGGTCTCCGTCACCGACATCGCTCCCATCTCAGTATTAGATCTCGACGCCTTGTCTCGGTTTCAGTTAATTACCAACATTGCTCCTGCCCCAGCCACGTCTCAGTCACCGATATTGCTCTACCTCAATCTCAAACCCCAGTATCCCCTATGTCTTAGCTACAGATAATGACACCTAATCTCAGTCTTAGTTACTGACATTGATCTGGTCTTTAGTCACCAACATCGCTCCGGTCTCAGCTTCAAACCTTGACCCTTAGTCTCGGTCTCAGTCATCGACATCGCTCTATATCAATTTTAGACCCCAACATCCTTTATGTTTTAGTCTTAGATCCTAACATTCTATCTCAGTCTCATTCATCGACATCTTTCCCTTCTCAGCCTCAGATCCTGATACTCACTCTTGGTCTCTATCACCGACATCGCTCTGCCTTAGTCTCAGATCGTGGCACCCTATCTCACCCTCAGCCACCGTCTTCATCTACTAGCAATGTCACTCAACATCAACTAGCTAATTTGATGGTCGGCTATAAGCTGGTCCCGTAATTTATCTCCTTTTACATAACCTAGAGACAGGCTATGAGGGGCGTTTGGGGGTGATCGTACTCACCTTTTACGATAATGTCACTCAACATCAATTTCATTTCCTTACTTTCTCATTCTCGGATTAGACTCACACTCTACGCCTACTGAATGTATGTGAATGACATGTGAATAGGGAAGTTGCGCAATTGCCTCACAATTGAGATCGTTTCTCCTTAAATATCCTAGAACACGTGTCACGGGATAAATGGAAAAACATTTATAAGATTGTTAGATCTGGTTTCCTAAAGACCCGCTCCAAACACGTGGCGTTTGTTAAATGAGGAGGCAACTAACGACTATCGGATCTGGACCCCTCATTGACTTATACTAGGATGATAGAGGAGCACACTTTCAGTAGCTGACGTGGAGATACTCTCATGACAGCTGTATAAATACTCACGAAGATACTAGAAAGGTATTCGGAACCCTTTATAACTTCATCAAGTGATGTGTGGGGGAGGGCATGCTCAGGCATGTCGAGTTTCAACCCCAATACCTCATGTGGCAACCTCCCATGCCTTAACCACAGCACCGTCCTCAGGGGACTTAGCTGAGTTGATAGTAAAGTAGTCCTTCAATTAAATTAATAATCAATCAAGAGAGTTCTAATTTGTATATTATTGAAAAATTACATTTTTTTATATTTACATATATTTTTAGATAAATCATAAAAATAATTTTTTTTAATTTATCATAATTTTATAAAATAGAGACTATTTTATTTTATTTTTTATTAATCAAAAAGACTATTTTACTTCAATATTCATATGTTAAGAATGATTTTATTTTTAATGTGTTTAAATAGAATATAGTGAAACAGTGAGTTGGTCATTTTATAATTTTTTAACTAAAAATATTATTAGAAAATAATTTGAGGGATTAAATTAAAATAAATTATAAGTTCACTATTTTAAAATTGAATTGAAACATTAAAAATTAAAATAAAATTTACCCAGTTCTAGTGTGATTTCTATTTATTGACAAGCAAAAGAAAAAAAAAAAAAACAAAGCTTTGGATTCCTTCTATCCTATATTTAAACAAAAAAAAAATCTAAAATTCATATTTGCCATCTCCCCTGCTTTATAGTCCGTCAAGGCTGAGTAGCATCAGTCAAAGTTCTGCTGTGACCGAGTGGCACCAGTCACATTATTCAACAGCAGCAGCGACTGTTCCAAGTGGAAGTACATTGCAGCTAGCCCTCTCTCGGCGCAAGTGTTGCTTCCATGATGACCATCTCATGCGGCAGCGTTGGAGAAGAACCCTATGCTGCCCATCAATGAAAAGCAGGTAAATTTCCAATGCCAGTCTTTGACAGAGCCAAATAGATAATTGTTGACTGACCGACCCTAAGAGAGAGAGGGGAAGAATAGATAATGGCAACAAAGAGCAAAAGGAACAGGGTAGTGGCTCATCTTTTCAGTGGTCAAACTTTTATTATTTGGGTCATTGTCTCCATTTTCCTTTTCTTTTCTTCTCAGAAATGACGATTTCATGCTGCCGATGACCTAACCCTACGCTCTCGCCCGCACAGAGAAAGCCATGGTGGTGGAGAAAGAGACGACCACAGCGTCAACAAAGAAAAGTAAAAGGAAAAGAGGAAAAAACAGAGACTGCGCCAGTTCTTAAATATGAGAAAGGATGACACTGTTTCCAACAACTGGAATCATTCAGACCTTTGTCTTCTCCCCTTGTTGTCCTCTTCCTCTTTGCCATCATTCATTCCCAGACGTGACTTCGATGTATCGCTTTGCTTCGAGTTTTTCTTTTTGTATCGATTGCAACACCGGATCGTTAGATCGCACACAGGACAAAAACGAGTTTGTGTAATCGAACAAACACCTGAATCTTACTAGTTATGAACATCACATGGAAATTTATCGAGGGAAAGAACACGGTTTTCTCTCGTGAACCACTGACAAACACGTCAAGCATTTTAAATTTCTGCATCTGTTCTAATAAAAAATGTCGAACAGACGATGGTCATACGACGTTGCTGCAGCAGCTGCTTCTGCTGCTAGATTCTACTGATCTTCCGTCGCCGGGATCACTTCTTGATCGAGTCAACGGCGACTCGGAACCTGCACAACGGGATGGCACCAGTTTGAATATTTAACATGAAGACGAGTGATGATGATTCGAACTCGAGGATGATTTCCGTACCTCTGCTGAAGGAGCGCTTGCAGTGGGCAATGGCGCTTTGGATGCCGTCTTGCTGCTCCAGGAGCGAGTCGTCGCGCCGCCCAGACGCCAGCGACGGCAAGGGCAACGAGACGGCGGCTGACGCTGACCGGCTCTTCCTCAGCCGTCGGCAAACCACCCTCAGTCCTGCCGGGATGCTCGCGTCTTGCGCCTTCAACGATCCCTTGGAACCACCCGACGCCGTAGGTTGATCTTTCGGGTGTTCTCCGCCGCTAGCCTCGCCGGCCTCCCCGGCAGGCCGCACCTTCCCGGCGCCACTGGGTCCCAGCGGCCCGGAGAAACGTAGCTTCTCGCCGTACCGTTTCGACATCCGAACGTAGAGCGGTTTGATCTTGCTGATGTAGCGCTGGAGCACGTCCTTGGGGAGCCCCCTTGCGTCGGAGCTGCTGCTACACGAGCTTCGGGAGCTGCTGTCTCTGGTGAAGTGAGGCGCCTCCTCTTTTTCCTGCTTCACGAACGGTTTGTCGGCGGTGATCCCCTGCGGCGCGCTCGAATTCGATTTCCGGCCAAATCCAAGCTTGAAAGGGCGAAATTTGATGGCAGATTTGAGAAAGGCATGAACTTGAGGCCTCGACGACCTCGGCTCCGACGCGGCAAAGTCGCTGAGAGAAGACGGCTCGAGCGGGAGGCGGCCTTTAAAGAAGAGGTCGTCGGAGAAGGAAGCGACGCTGCGAAGGCTTCCTCCGCCTTCAAGACCGCGCCTTGCGCCCTCAGGGGACATGGCCAGTTCGAACTCGTCAGCCTCCTCATCCGACTCCGCGTCAGAGGACTGTTGCCGTTGCTTCTCTGGAACATGTTGCTCTTCCTCCTCCAGCAACGGCAAGGTGAACTCGAGGTCAAAGAAAGGGCCGTCGTCCTCGCTGTCTCCGTGGCCGTCGAAATCAGCGGCGGTGGAGACGCTGGAGCTGAAGATGGAGGCGGGCTTGGAAGAAAGGGAAAAGACTCCACCACCCTGTTTAGCTTGTGTGAGGAGTCTGAGGAGCTCCATGACGCCGGTCGTGGGTAATGGCCGGCTTCAGGAATCAGGGATGCCCTTTGAAGGCTTTTGGAGTTGTGGAGGGAACAAGGCGAAGAAAGAGCAAAAGGCTCAACTTAAAGGAGGTCACGCAAAAGGAGCGTGGTCATGGTGCCGTGAGCGGGCTCGGGCGCGGCTCTGCAACAGCAGAGCAGAGAGACAGTAGTAGTAGGTGACAGATATTGGAGGGGGGAGTAGACAGTAGTAGTACTCTCGTCATGAACGGGATTCGTATTCGATTGGTTCCTGGCTCGCGCCTTGCTTCCTGACTTCCTTTCCTTTGACTTATTATGCGGTGTCCTACGACCGGATAAAGCTACGTAATCTCAGCTGGCACGCATCACGCGGCCACCGCATCTGCCGTCCATTTGCCTTCCTTGGAAAAATCAACACTTTTAAGGAAAGTATTATTACCTTTTTGCTCCATTTATTTCCATAAACTATGTTTTTTCTTCTTCTCGTATTACTGAAAATATAAACTTTAAAAAATTAACTTCCTTTAACAATAACGGAAGACATTTTTTAAAAATTTAAAATATATAGCAAAAAGCGTTGGATAGTGCTCATATTTCTGAAGCATATCGCCCATATAAGGTAATGGATTGCAGTAAAGCATAACGGAGATGAATAAATAAATAAATAGATAAAATTGTAACAGGAGAAATGAAATCATCTTTTTAACAGGTTGGAAGCAAATTTGAGCAAAAGACGACGTAAAGAAGAGGAGAAAGGAGTTCTTTTTGGAGATGACTGGCGACTTGGGTGCGAGGCATGTGCTGCACGAAGCTTCCCCAAAGTGGAGATTAGTCTGAAGCCTCTGCGAACCCATGGAGTGGGGTGGGCTAACTTTGCAGCTTTATTTTCTTTCTTTCTTTCTTTCTTTCTTGCTTTTCCCTTTGTTTTTTCTTTTGTCTCTCTCTTTTTCTACGAGTTAGATGCAGATTTGATATGATGGGAGAAGCAATTGTGGCAGGGCAACAGCAGGTGCTATCATCACACTATCCTCCAATTTCAGGATTATGAACTCGATGCTATCTGGTGGCAGTTCAAGTGAATCTAGTGCAAGAATAATTAAAACAGCAGCAGCAAGAAAAAAATGATCCTTTTCTTCCTCCAACAAATTGCTGGGGACGCTTCCAACTGTTTTAGGAGTTCATATGAGTTGGTAGGAAGCAGCGCCGTTGATGATTGACCCGTCTTGTCTGCTCTTATCTGCAATTCTGGATGGCCCAATGTAACCGTCGCCGCATTGTCGAGTTAAATTCTTACAGTGACCAGATTTGTTTAGTTAATTGCTGTTATCATGACGCAAGATGTTAGGCTTCACCCCACTTTCTGGAAGAGTATTAGGCGTAGACACTGCCAAATATTTGCTTCATTTCCGGAAGAGATGAAAGCTGTGATATATCAACAACCATCTACTCCGAGATTGATTTGGCTGTATTGATCCAGCAAGGGAGTTGTGACATTTGTTTGCGTGAGTGTGTTAGGTCTGTCCAAATTCAGAGACCCTTTCTTTTCAAAATTCCATAATTTGTAAATTATCCAACACATGTTTTTGTCCCTCGTGGACCAGAGGTATTTCCTTCATAATAGGCATCTCTGCTCCTTATATAACTCGGCAAATCAAGGTCAAAGGCACATGATATGCCCCTAAATAAGAAGCAACATTAAAGTCCAAAAACACACTAACATCCATCTGTTGCCATCCAAGAAAGTGATAGTCGAACGAGCCCCCAACGCTCTTGTGATGACTACTTGCTCATGACTAAGTCTCTGGATATCATGGTGCTGAAGTAGAAGTAGATTCCTAAATTTTAAGTTTAGGTGAACCACACATTTGTTATTCTCGATCTTTTTTGCAGTCAAAAACCTCGGCCTTTACATAGCATACAATATTCTGATGGGTGTACAGTGAGGATTAGTTCTGTCCTGTTATTGGAATTTAACAGGGGAAACAATACAATACAATTCAAAAGTTGGCATGATTGGAAATTGAAAATAGCTCCTGCATAATTCTGAGCAAGCATTACTGATACTGACTTCAAAATCTAATCAAAAGCTGCTGCTTCGTAGAAAAAAAGAAAGAAAAAGAATTCCCACTGCAAACCTGCAAATGAAGGCCCCACAATGTGGTGCTTGTCACTGGGAAGCCAGGCAAAGGTCAGGATCGCCAGTCCGATTCAAGCTTGAGCATTTGGACCATTTCAATGCACAAACCAAAGTGGGTTAGGTAGGCCAAGTTCTGTTTTCAAATATTGGACCCACAAGTGTAGCAATCCATATTAATCAGGTATGGTTCAATGAGGACTTGTTTGCACAAAATTTTTGGAAAGGGAGTGCATAGAAGCAGAAATCAGCAATTCTCATGATTGAATATCCACGAAGGAAGCAAGCAAAGGTTGAAATAGCAGCGTAGCTGTGTAGGTGCTGCAAAGTATCTGCCAAATTAACAAAATTAGCCGAAGATTCTTGCCAATATAAACAGACAAAAATCACTTAGTGCTTACAATGCTACAGAAGAAATTAAAGTGGTTGGAACGGACTTGCAATCAAAAGAACAGTCAAAGTTAGACTTTACTTAAAAATAGACCATTCTTATACTCCTATGTTAGTCAATGATAAGCTTTCAAAAAATAATGGAGTTAAGAAGGTTAATGAAATCATCTACAGAAAACTTGTTAGATCAATCATTTATCTTACAAATATAAGACCATACATTATGTATACTCTTGCGTTGTCTCAAGATTTATGAGTGAGCCTAGTAAACTTTATCTTGATGTAGCTAAATGTATTCTTAGATATGTACAAGGAACTAAGAATTATGGACTAATATTTGAAGATGAAAAAGATAGTGAATTGTATGATTTTTCTGATCGCGATTGAGCAAGAAATCAGACTATATTTTCTTAATAGGAACAAAGTCTATTTCTTGGTCATCAAAGAAGCAAAATATTGTGGCTATGTCTTCTGCAGAGATTGAGTATATATCAGCATGTGGAGCAGCATGTGAAGCTGTCTGGTTAAGGAGAATTCTCAAGGATATGAAGCAAGATCAATTTGCACCAACCATACTCTTATGTGACAATATGTTTGCTATTGTAGAGGTCTAGGGGTCAAATCCTGGCGAAATCAGGTGCCTGCCCTTCCTTATGCACTAGTCACTGTCTGGGCTAGTAGCCCCCATGATTTGCCTCCTTCGTGTTGGCCCTGGGATGGGTTGGTGGAGGCGCTGAGGGCAAGCGAATCACCTTTTTTGCCACCAATATGTCTGCTATTGCAATAACCAAAAACCTTGTTTTTCACAGTCGTACAAAGCACATCGAGTTACGACATCACCTCATTACAGAGTTAGCAAGCAAAAAAGAAATTGAATTATCTTTATGAAAATTTGAAGATCAAGTAGCAAATATTTTCACAAAGCCACTTTCAACCGATAAATTTCTCTACTTGCATGAAAAACTTAGAGTATTAGAGCATCTCCAATGAAAGCTTTGTAAAAGGCTTGTAAAACTAAAAAAGTTTAAGGAAAAAGCTTGAATGATTGTGAAGGGAGGTTTGAGCTTTTTAGTTCGAGAGCAAGTTTGATTTTTCAAACCTACTTTTTTCATTGAAAGTAGAGTCAACAATCATTAATGAAATAATATTGCACATGTGACATTTTAAAATAATAAAAATCTTGATGTGACATATTTGGAACTGCACAAAAAAGTTTATTGAGAGGTTTAACTATTGAAGATGTAATAATAGATTTTTTTTACTTTTGATGTGGCATATTAGAAATTACAAAAAGCTTAATGAAAGGTTTGTCTATCGGAGATGCCTTTTGGCCATCTCTAATACAAGATTTGTGAGAGGTTTATAAAATAAAAAACCTCACTAAAAAAGCTTTAACCATTGTAGGAGTGAGGTTTGAGGTTTGTAGTTTAAGAGCATGTTTTAGTTTTCAAACCTGCTTTTTTCTTTTGAAGGTAGAACTTGTAATTAATGACAATAATTTATTGTATTGCGATTTGTAATTTATAATGTAGGGAGGTATACGATTGGTAATGTGGGACCTTAAAAAAAAATTATAGGGAGATTTTTTTTATTGTAAAGAAATAATAAATTTTTTCACTTTTGATGTGATATTGATGTGACACATTAAAGATTATAAAAAACGTCATTTAAAAGTTTAACTATTGGAGATGCACTTAGATTTCTCAAAATTAAGAGTGAGTGTCAAAAGTTAATTTTGAAAATTAATGCACATCCATGCATTATGCATATAATTAATGCACATGCATGCATAGAGTTAAAAGCAAGTGCAAGCATTGTGAGGTTTCATGAATCTAATAAATGATAATCAAATTAATTAAGTAATAACTAATGTAATTGTAGAACTATTCATGATGTCTATATAAGATTGTAATGGCTGTCACAAACAAGTTCAATATCAAATAATCCATCTCATTTTAGTTTTCTTTATTTTTATTGTTCTCTACTTCAATATCTATCAAATTTGACACAAAACCAATCATGATTGCAAAAGCGTGATGGCAGAAGAATAACAGCAACAACCAGGGCGGCTTTATGACGGAGAATTCCATGGCTATGAATCATGAATTTCAATAAATTTATGGCCTCATCAAACAAACAATCCCATGAGCATTTAAGTCACGGCATTCAAAACAAACACGTAAAGGACAAGCATTCCATCGAACACCTTGCGTCTGACTGCAATACCAAGGTTTCCGCTTCAGAACACCTTGTGTAGTAACGAAAGTGAACCGCGAATCCTTCGGGCTCGTACCGCACCAGAGGCAGCGACACCGTCTGTAGGTTTACGTCCATGGCCGCCGTAGGCTTCCGGTGCTTGAGGTAGGAGTTGTGGCGGGACTGCGGGAGCGTGAGGAGGCGGTGGCGGAAGAGGAGCGAACGAAAGGCACAGGCAACGGAGCACAGGCGTCAAGGATCTTTAATGGGCCGGGCTCAACGTAAATGGAATTCAAGCAGGCCTAAGAATGCTAAAGGAGCTTCATTAGTTCATTTTCTTTCAAGGGAAGCAAATGTGTAAGCCCAATAAAGCCCATCTAAAGAGATCAATCTTCGCTGGCGACGCCGACAGCAGCAGGAACGATCACCATCGCGTCATCCCCACCACTTCAATTATTAATTGTTTTACTTTATTATTTATTTATTTTTGCATTTCGCAGCTGAAAACTAATATCTTAAAACTGTCCGTCGCATTATTTAACGTTTCACTTTTTTTTTTAACGTCCAGCACACATGCATTTGGGTCCACCGTCCATGTGTACTGGCCCAATTTATTCCATTTTTTTAATTTCTTAATTGCACTAAGTAATTTTAAAGTTCCAGCTAATTTGGCTTCATCGAGCTAAATTTGGAGCTCAATCATGGGATTAGACCTGACCGCATTCGCATCGGGTCCACTCGCCGGGTAATTAATGCTTCATCACCCAACTCATCGTCTACATCAGCGCATTAATTAAATAGAAATAATAAAAAAAAATCCAAAACAAAAACTACGCTTCCCGGTACTGCCTCGTAACTTCTCTCTTCCTTCTCAATTTATTGAGGGGAGATGGAAATAAAAAATCGCATCTTTGCGACGAAACCATTGCTGTGTCTGTTTGGGCGCTGGATCGCAGCGGCAAAGGGGGATATAGCGGCGGAGAGAGTGGAGGAAGGATGCAGCAGTTTGGGCCAGAGAACACGGCCATGACCTTCGACGAAGTCTCCTTGGAGCGGAGCAAGGGCTTCGTCCAGGCGTTGCAGGTGAACTCTGCTGCTTCTCGCACTGCCAATCAATACCGGCCGTCTATTTGTGCTTCTATTGTTTATGGGACCCTTGATCTGATATCAGCTTTTCTGTATGATTTCTTCGCCTCTGGTTTCTCTTCTTCGTGTTGTTTCATTCGATGTCTTTTAGGGCTTACGATTCCGTCTACCAAAAGTTATACATTCCCCTCTTTTATCTTGCCTTAATTGCTCGTTATTTGCTGCTGTTGTCCAGTTTCTATTTCCTGCTTGCCGTAAGCGGGCTTATTGATGATTCTGAGTTCTCGCTGTTTTATCTTGATTTTGATTGGTTCCGCGATCATTTGTTTACTATGCAATAGAGTGGGGAACAACCACCACAAGCCATTTTTTGGTTATACCAACATTTTTTTGCTGTTGTTGAAAATTCTTTGGTAGTCTGAAACACTTCTCGAGGAGTTTTTTTTTTTTTCCTGATATGGTGCTGATCATGCTTAGGAACTCAAGAGTTTGAGGCCTCAGCTTTATTCTGCTGCAGACTACTGCGAAAAAACCTACCTTCATAGTGAACAGAAACAGATGTAATTTCCTCTCCTTGCAATTGTTACTAAACTGTGCTCCGCCATCTGTTTATCTTTCTTTCAGTTTGTTACAAATATTTCTGATTTCTTTATGCCAATTATGTCATTCAGGAAATTTGAGAATTCCCAACCTAGATTTCACTATCAGCTATCTTGTTTGGTATGTGTTCTTTACATTTTCAGGGTATTGGACAATCTGAAAGAGTACGCCATCAGAGCCCTTGTCAATGCTATTGATCATCTTGGTGCTGTTGCTTGTAAATTAACAGAGGTTTCTGAGCAACAATCATCTGACATCTCAACTGTAGAACTGAAGATTTCATGCCTATCTCAGGTTAATGTTTGACAAAATGGAGCAGCATTTGGTTTATTTTATTCACTAATCCGTTTTTAATAATTTCCAGCAAATACTTACTTGCCAAACATTCACCAATAAAGAAGGATTTAGGCAGCAGCAATTTTCTTCAACAACAACAAGGAGGCATAAAAAACATTATATACTTCCGAGTATGATTTAAAATGAAATTTTGTTCCTTTTTGAAGCATTGAAAAGATTATACGTTATACTTTAACACCAATTGCTAAGTTAGGTCCCATTCATAAACGGCTGGAGAGCATTTCAAACTTACAAAAAGATAACCGTTCCAGTCAGGTTCAATCAATGCCTCTTCCTCAATCTTCTGGTATGTAGTTTTTGCATATGTTGGTCTTGTTTTTTCAAACTTACATCTTGATGCTGGATCTCAAACTTCTTTTTTTGTGTTTGGCCAATAAGGAATTCCTACTCCTAAAACTTTATCTTGGCACCTTGACTCGGATGACAACCCTGCACCAAGCAGAGAGTCCCGGACATCATTTTTGTAGTCCATTGATCTCTTCTCCAAATTTTACTTTGCAGAATTTTAACTTGATCGAATTCTATGAACAAAACCTTTTCTCTTGCTTCTAACAGGGTTGACAATTCTAGAGATCAAAATGTGACCATGAATTCCTTCCATCCTTTAGGTATCTTGCATTGCAACGTTTTCATATTCATGTGGTCTCTTTTGATATTTTTCACTTAAGTGCATTCAACTATCTGTTTATGTAAATCTCAGATGAGCATGCTGCACCACTGCCTTTATCAAGTCATCTTCAGGCAGCCAGGGGAAATGATACTGCAGCTGTTCCTTCTCACCCAACTAGTGTGAAGGTTAGGTTCTAAAAAACTAAATCAAAGATTCTAGACGAAGTCTTCACTTCTTTAACTTGAATTTTTTATTCTAGTTCAAAAGTTTGACTGTTTGAAATGTAAATAATAGTAAATGATTAATCCTCCATTCATTCAAATTAAGGCAATATTCATACTTCACTGAACAAAAAACTATATAATGTCGTTTAATTTCATTATTTGTTCAATTTGCAAACATTTTTATCATGCTTTTTGCTATTAATTCTTGAATTGCTTCCATAAAACATAATGGTAAACTTTTGTAATATGTATCACTTTTTTGAATATTATGGCTGAAGGCGAGAGTGTGTCACTTTTGACAAATTTATTCATAAATAAACAAGAGCTTTTTCTCTGCAATTATACTCTTTTTTTTTTTTTATCTAGGTATCCAATTCGTATAATTTTTTTTACTCTTTTTCTTGCTTCATCTTTTCTTGTCCTTGACCATATATCTCAGAAGATTGATTAATGATTACTTGCACCAATTAATGATTACTTGCACCATCCATGTGCCGAAGTCCCAAAAATATGATGCTTCTAATCTCGGTGCTAATGTAAATATAGGCATGTGATGTTTTAACATGTGCGTTAATGCTTACGTTAGAATTTAATATGACAGATCTACTTCTGATAGAGATCCATAATTTGAGTCCCCAATATTTCCTAACTATGCACGGAAATATAATTCCTATGATCACGATAGCCAAAGCTGTGTTTCAACTTTGATTCCCATTTATTCTAACCTGTCTTTCCTTCAGTGCAAACTAATTCTGATCCTATATTCAATGTGTTGTTAGTGGAAGCAGGATGAAATGGAGGCCACAAAAACTTTATCAGGATTCAAATTGTTCAACAAGTCTGTACGACAAGATATCAGCCACGCACCTCGTAGCAGGAGCATATTTTCAGCATTCTTTCCTAGAAACAAGAACGCCAAGCCCAAAAGAGTTCCAGTCTCTTAATGGCGTCTACCAATCTAGTTTGTTGGGTTACTGATGAGCGCATCTGTCTGTCAATGGGAATCTCTATGATTGCTTCCTCATTTGTAAGTCTGCAACGTTTGAGAGGATCTGTTTTGTTCAACAGTGTTAGTTCATAAAAATTTTCACCTCTTTCTATGAGAACAAAACAAATGGTCTGGTATGAGAAATTTTGTTGGCTGTCTCGTTTCACCTTTATTTGTGCTAATTCTTTTGCACTCTTATTCATTTATGAGACA
>JBAMIE010000001.1:152739-164275 GCA_037177295.1 Kaempferia parviflora | reverse complement strand
TGAATCATTAAAAGTAGTTTATAACAATGATTTATTTAAATTAGTGCTAAAGATATTCAACAAGAGTAGTTGTAAAACTATTCTAAAAAGGTAACACAATAGAAACGATTTTATTGTTAGATTTTCAAGAGTAATATTAAAATCATTCCTCATAAATCACTCCTATACATTTTTTTTTTGGTATAAATACCATTAAATTGGGGAAAATAGAGCACCAGAAAAAAAAGGGTATAAAATTACACGACAAAGCGAAAGAGATAAGTGAACAACACATCTTCGTATTTACCTTTATTGAAATTCTTCTTCCCGGCACTGCCACTACTTCTACTTGAATGTTAGAGTATAAACGCTGAGCCTCCACATCTCCATCTGCATATATTTCCAGTGGCCACTATCTCTCATCCTCTTGCCAAAGTCGGACCTACCTCAGTTCATTGGCAAGTCATTCAGTAATATCTCAGTGCAGGAATAATCTATTTTCATAAAATGTAGAACTGTCACATCAATAGTTTCTCTAGAGTTGATCTCATGGATATAGAGGAAAATAAATATAGGTACACAAATATCAAATATATGGGGGACAGAAACCGACTATTAATTTTCATAATTGGATTTGATGTTGTGTTGCATGCTTGCATAGCTTTAAAGCAGTATCAGCCAATACACCTGACCTTCTCTGCCAGGTCAAACATCAATAAAAGTGCAAGATAAATATTCCTTTTTTTCTTAATTTTTTAATTAAACGACAATGAATATTTGACTTTTATAATGAACATTTGATTAATTTTTTGTCCAAATAAAAGTGGAACAAGTAAATTAACTAGCGGAAGGTCCTTTTATCGTGTTAAACAACTAGTCGCGTTTGACTTTACTTATACGCATTTAAATAATTGTTAGTTATGCCGTACCACATTTTTTTTAATTTATTATTATATTTCCTTTCATTGTGAAAATAATTTGGAGCAGGGACCCACCTAGGATCGTATCTTTCTCGCCTATAATCTTTTACATATTTATCAAACACCCTTAACTTTTATAAAATGTTAGGATGCCCCAACTTTGGGGGAACTTGTCAAGTCAGCCCTTCTTTTATTGCCCACTTGACCATGTGTACATTCTTGAAAACTTTCGTAGATTTGCTCTGCCTTGCGATTGTGAACTGTCACCGTACCTGCCTCGATATTGTCAACTGTCACCATCTAATTATGTCAATTAAATTTCTTCAAGATTGTCACCATCTAAATGATAAATCTTGTTGTTGATGGGAGCACAGATATGAACAATAAATAAAATATCCATGTTAATAGATATCTCAAGTGCATATATGTGTTGAATGATTGATTACCGATCCAAACAATTTTCTAATTTTATAAATTATCTAAGACACAAGTTTCACAGTTGTCACTAAGAAAATTATTAATTTAACATTTCTATTTGTATTAGTAATTAAATTATTCAGGCACATGCTGCTCGAGCCTGACCAAACCCATTTAATGAACACGACTAAACGCATTCGATAAGTACAAAGTAGGACATTATGGTGGTTCCCTTCCAATAAATTTAGAATACGGACTAAGAACATTCATATTAATTTTCTTATTCTATATCTAAAATTTAAAATAAATCATCCTCTTTATTAAATTTAAATAATAAATTTTCACTACACACTACATCAACAACTCTAAAATTTTTATTATTTTATTATTTTCTTATCTCTCTTCTATTTTTTATTATTATATTTGTGAATTAAGTGGAAGGAGAGAGATTAAAAAAAAATATTATTTTATTTTTAAGGTGAAAGTTTCATTCTTTAAATTTAAATAATCACTATTCATACTATCTAAATTTAAGGAATAGATGTGGTAGCTGATGCAAAGGTTTTGTAGATACTTTATCCAAAATTTAGAGTAAAATATTTGAATAGAAAATCTGATGTGGATGCTTTAAGAGTATCTATATCAGATTTCCTATATAAAAATTTTATTCTAAATTTTAGATAAAGTAGTTAAAAATTTTTTACATCAACTACCCTATTCATTCTCTAAATTTAGATTGCATGAATAGTGATTCTCTAAATTTAAAAATAAAATTTTTACCCTAAAAATAAAATAATATATTTTTTTAATCTCTCTCCTTTTATTCACTATCTCTCATTCCACTCATTTTACAAATATAATAATAAAAAATAAAAGAGAGAGAAAAAAATAAAATAATAAAAATAATTAAAATTTTAAGGTAGCTAATGTTGTGTAGTGAAAAATTATTATTTAAATTTAATAAAATAGATGATTTATCTTAAATTTTAGATATATATGATAAAAAAATTGATATAAATGTTCTAATATAATGGCTTGACTTCTGGATTAATTACTCTCCATATGTCTATATTTTTTTATTATATACTTATTTTTTGTGGTAATTGTGTCATGACTTATCTCCCATCTAAGAATACTTTTATTTATTAATTTTCTTTTCCACAGGTATTAAATAAATGAATCTCGACTTCCGTCGGGATCTTGACCGAGCATCACGGCTTCAGCTGCAAGCCTTTTGGGGTCATCTTCAGCCGTCCGATGTGCAAGATTCTTCCGTGAGGGTATATTATAGCCGTCCGATGCGAAGATAATCTTCCTTCAATCCACAGCTTGGCGTTTCCGTGTGGGCGCTGCTACAAAGAGTGGCTTCGACTGGTTCAAAGAACGTGACTGACCAACTCTGGCATCGCCATTAAAGGTGGAAAAAACAAAAGGAATTTTTTTTCAAGATTTTAAGGTGACAAATCTCTTCTCTCTCCCCCTCCTCATCGCCAGCGTTGCAGATCTCTGCCTTTCGTACTGGTCGGTCCGCCTATAAATACTCTTTCCGGCTCCAAAGTCCCTCATTTATCTGCGGAGAGATCGGAAAAGGGAAAAAAAGTGAGACGATCCATAGGCGGCGGCCGCGAGATGAAGCACCTGTTGGAGTTGGAGAAGGGGCGAGAGGCTGTCGACGGCCGCCCTTCTGTCGGACCAGTTTACCGCAGTGCCTTCGCTAAGGACGGGTTTCCTCCGCCCGCCCCTGGCGTGGACTCCTGCTGGGACATCTTCCGGTGCGATATCCTTGATATCTGATTCCTTTACTATTTTATTCCCCCCAAAGATATTATTTTTTTACCTCAATTTACAATAATAAAAAAGAAGTTTTTTTTTGGCACATAAAGTGATTTTTTTTTTTTTTTCATTCGTTAAATAGCTTGTCTGCTGAGAAATTTCCTGGGAGGAACATGCTTGGTCGTCGAACGGTCGTGGATGGGAAGGTTGGGCGCTCGTTATTTCCAGTATTTTACCATTTTTGATCTATTTTGACATTTTCCCTCTGATTGATTTGCAGGCTGGTAAATATGTCTGGAAGACTTATAAGGAGGTGTATGACACTGTGATTAAAGTCGGGGCTTCCATCAGGAGTTGCGGGATCGAGCAGGTAAGAGTTGGGAGAATATTGTTAATCTTTGTTCCCGTAGAGTGAATAGTGAATGGTGTTTGGAAATGTAGGAATGAGTGGCAATTGCTGCATATCCTCTCAAATCACACTCGGATTCCGAACATTTGTTGTTTCCGTGATACACTGTTAGACCATTTTAGGTTCTTGATGATGGCCGTCTCACAGTTTCATGTTGCCGTTACTTTTCTGGCTGTGCACACTAGTTGTAAACGTGTCTTATACAATGTCATTTCATTGTAGATTTGAAAGTAGTATCCTTTGCATTATAGGTCGGTTTCAAAAGATGAATTAAAGCTAGAGATACTCAATAGAGGAATCGGTTTTCCATTATTTCCTTGGATGAATAAAGAGGAAAGGTTAATGTGTAAGGATAAATTTAACCACCCATTCTCAGTAATACATCTGCCCCAAATTCAGGCTGAAAATTATTAAATTTCCTTGCATTTCCTGAGAAGTTATTAATGATTTTTGTTCTATGCTTATAATCTTTTGTGTGATCATATTGATATATCACTGAAGATGCCTTCACTTTGTAGCTTTTCATTGCTTTCTTAACAGGGTGGCCGTTGTGGTATCTATGGCGCTAACTGCTCTGAGTGGGTTATTAGTATGGAGGTAAATTTGCAACACAATTTAAGCAAGTCTGTTGGTATGAGTTTAGTTATCTTCCAAAATGCAACTGAATGAGCCTTCATATGATTTGAGTGTTCCAAAAACATTTTTTTTGTTTGCATCTTGATCTAGAAAAAATCTAAATTTTAAACTCAATCACCATTTTATTTGTGTAAAAGAAAATTTTGTAAGTACCACCGTGCCTGTTTTTTGTTAATTTTTTTTGTAACATCGCAGGCTTGTAATGCTCATGGGATTTACTGTGTTCCTTTGTATGATACACTTGGTAAGTAGACTCAGCAGGTCTTGCTTAAGATTCTTGAACCATCAGCGTTTTGGATCTGATGAGTTGACAGAATCATATTTTATTAGCTGCTTGTAGAATTTGTGAATGTAATAATGCTTATATCTTTTATTTGTCAAAGGTGCTGGTGCTGTAGAGTTCATTTTATGCCATGCAGAGGTTCAGATTGCTTTCATAGAAGAAAAAAAGATTCCAGAGGTATTCTAATTTCATGTTAACATATTAAGTCCTTTTTCTTCACATGATAAGTAATGAAGTTCTTTTTTCTTGATGTGATAGCATTTATGAATTTTCTCACATATGAATCTGAGAATCATTATCTCAAGTAGAAATTGACGTTTCCATACCTTGCTAATGCTTTCTCCAAGGGCTATCCTTCATCATATTTAAACTGTATTGTTGCATTGTAACTGGTTTACATTTCATGCCAAACTATCTTAAAAAGGGTAGCCCAGTGCATGAAGCTCCCGCCAATGCGGGATCTGGGAAAGAGTCTATTGTACACAACTTACTCTGCTTTGAAGAGGTTGTTTTCAAGACTCAAACGCGTGACCTCTAGGTCACACGACAACAATTTTACCATTGTGCCAAGGCTCCCTTACTTGCCAAACTATCTTAATGTTGTATAATTAATATTTGAAGGAGTTGTCATCTGCAACTCTTTGTGTTTCTATATTCACTTCTCTCCTTGAAATGTGATTCTCATAGTCAATCATTTAATTTCTTCAACAACTTGTAGTTACTTTTTCGGCCAGGAAAATGGCCTACAGCTTGAAAACTGAATGCTGTATTAACATGAAAACTACTATGTGGTGTGCAGTTGAACTTACTAATAAAAGTCCTAGACATGAAAATTGAATGCTGTATTAACATGAAAACTGTTATGTGGTGTGCACTTGAACTTACTAACAAAAGTCCTGGTGATCAATTTTGCAGGTGTTGAAAACTCTACATGTTTCATCTAAATTTTTGAAGAGTAAGTTGATTTATTTAACTACTTCCATGATCAAGCTTTGTGCTATGGTAATTGGTTATTGTTTATTTACAGCACTTGTCAGCTTTGGTAAGGTCACCTCTGATCAAAGAGAAGTGGTTGAAAAGTTTGGTTTGGCAATATTTGAGTGGGACGAATTCTTAGTCTTGGTAGGTTAATTTTGGTTCATTATTCAGGTTCATAACTACCTTGTGGACTGTCTTTGGCTCATAAATTCTACATAATCGATGCATTATAGCATATGTTGCCTGATTATCTGCCTTTGAATTATAATATTTGAATGGTTTGGCATCACCATGTTATAGCCATCTTATCAAGATCCAAAGGGATTTGAATAATAAGATATTCTTTATCTCGCGCTCCTAGATATATAATTCTGTTCTTTACATGTGTATAGACATACATTTCTTCATTTTTCTTCTTTATTAGTGAAATATCATTGGCTGTTCTTAGTCATAAAACAAGAGATTATGCACCAATGTAAATGTTTTCTACGTTTTCATTCAATATGAAAAATATTCTTTATTTCTACATTATGTGATTGTGGCATAGTCTCTTTTAGTTCAAGTGGAATCACTTTTTTGAGAAAATCTAGTCTATATATGTAGGTTATATTCCCATCATATCTATGATTTTTACTAGTATGTTCATCCTGCATAGTAGTAACTTGTTTTTTTTTTCTATTTATGTGTTCTACATATAGGGACATGATAAACAATTTGATCTTCCTACTAAGAAGAAAGATGATGTGTGTACAATTATGTACACCAGTGGTACGACTGGTGATCCCAAGGGCGTGCTTATCTCCAACAAGAGCATCATTAGTCTTATCTCTGGTGTAGATCGATTTCTTCTTTGTGTTAATGAGCAGGTGCAGAGCTTTATATTTCTCCATTGAACTCTGATGTATAGCTATGGTTGTTCCCTTGGTTGTGTCAATCAGTTCTTTTTAGTTGTGTTTTCTTACTTGTTATTGTTATTATTAATCCAATACTCTTGTTTTTCAAACCTTAAGTTAACTGAAGATGATATTTATATATCATATCTTCCACTTGCACATATCTTTGATCGGGTGATTGAAGAGATGTTCATTTACCGGGGGGCTTCAATAGGATTTTGGCGCGGGGTAAGTGTTCCAGTTCAAGATTCTATACCTTGGATAATCAGATTTCAATTATAATAAGTTTTCATACTTAGGATGTCAAATTGTTGGTTGAAGACCTTGGGGAATTAAAGCCAACAATCTTTTGCGCTGTTCCCCGTGTGCTTGAACGCATCTTTACAGGTATTTTTTGTTGAGTGTGTCAAATAGTCTACTGTATTCTATGAATTATGAACATATTTTGAAATTTAGTTATTTTCTTAATGGTTTATTTCTAGTCATTTATATCTTCTATAGATGTTATTCATTCACTCTAATTATTCTATAGCATTAAAACATTTGGTCTGGAATACACACAATTGACCCTTGTAAATGTACAATTTTTGTTGATAACATTGACATTCTGTCTATTCTAGCTAGCCCCTGGCACTGTTTATGCCTTGCTGTGATAGTGCGTTTCACATGCAGTGCTGCAACTTGCAGTACTTGGTGTGTGGAATGGGCATTAGTCTGATTTGGTTTGAGTACTATACTTTTAGTGGAATTAATGATTATTAATTTTTAATTGCCCAGATGGTTCCTGAGTAATGCTTTATTTCCACCTAGTTTCCAACTGATTTTCAGCCATTCCTAGTCTTGCCTCACTTCTTCCTGATTTCAGTTGCTAAAGTTGGATTTAGTTTCTATTTAACTTTGTCCATTCAAACGATTAGTTTAACTATTTTGAACCAATCTCAGTATGTTTCAGTTGATGATGTGGGTTCGCATTTGAGAGCTTGGTGGGGATTGTATTAATTTTTCTTGGTTAGAATCTACACACTATTTGCGATTACATAATGCCTACTGTTTTAAATGTTTGTATGCTTTAATTGCACAATAGGACTTAAGTGATTTGACCATCTTGTAAGTATTTTTTGGAGCAATGACCATATTCTGAACCTTAAAAGTGTAAATGTTTCTAATGTGTCCTTAACTTCTTAACAGGGCTGCAGACCAAGATTTCTACTGGAGGAATGCTGAAGAAAACATTATTTAACCTCTCTTATAAATAGTAAGTTATGTTTCTATCATATCCATTACTGAGCTTTTTTCTATTGAGGTGTTTTTCTCTTATAAACGTTAGAAGTTATTTTATTGTATCCATCCTTTTTCTTGTTGGAGAGCACAATTGCCCATTGAGGTGTCTGTTTTTGTGGTTTACTGGTTTACTTACGTAAATATCTTATTTTGTATATCCAATTTGTGACGATACTCTCTTTGCCCTGTTGTTTTTTTTTACATTTACATGGAGTAAAAATTTGCAGCAAACTTCATAACATGGAAAGAGGAAGTAAGCATGAAGAGGCAGCTAGAATTTGTGATAGATTGGTGTTTAACAAGGTAATTTGAAAGATAAGCATCCTTTGCTGCCCAAATTGTATTTTTTTCGATATATAATGAGTAGTCATATTCCTAATACTTCTTCTATGGCTGTTATGGACTTTACAACTTTTTCAGGTAAAAGATGGGCTTGGTGGAAAGGTTCGACTCATCCTATCTGGAGCAGCTCCTCTAGCCACCCATGTTGAACAATTTCTAAGAGTGGTGACATGTGCTCATGTTTTACAAGGATACGGTATAAGACTGGTTACATTTTGAATTTTGTAATATTTTCCATAAAAATCAAATTTGTTATTGATGCACAAATTTACATCTTTAAGTTCAGTGTTGAAGTGAAGGCCATTACTGTTATAGCAGTAGATGGTCCTCCCTTGTTGATCTTTTCTTATCTTTACTGAAAAATGTATACAAGATGAATTTTGAAATTGAAGCTGCAAGGAGTGTTGTAACTGTGCAATTTTACCATTCTTAGAAATAGGGAACAATTGTAGAACATTTGTGCCATTTTTTGTATTACTCGGGATTCGGGAAATTGTTCAGTACTGAGCTCACAAGTTTTTGGTGGTAATGTTGTTAGCTATTTTACCTTATTTTTCACTGAGTTTCTGAATCATTTTTTTATAATAATGCTAGGTCTTACTGAGACGTGCGCAGGGACATTTGTATCATTGCCTAACGAACTTTCAATGCTTGGGACAGTTGGTCCACCTGTCCCAAATGTTGATGTGCGTTTGGAGTCTGTTCCTGAGATGAATTATGACGCTCTTTCAGAAGTCCCTCGTGGAGAAATATGCATCAGAGGAGATACATTATTTGCTGGCTACCACAAAAGAGAAGACCTCACAGAAGAGGTTATGGTAGATGGATGGTTTCACACAGGTTTTTCTCAGCCTCATAATTTATAATTGATCTAGAAGCTTACTTTAAACAAGAGGTATTTTTTGTCATGGAATACATTTCAGTTCAAAATTGACATGGAATACGTTTTAGTTCAAAAAAATTATCTTGTTCTGCCTGAGTTTCTACTACAAGACCAACAGAAAACATGCTTGCATTGCTGAAGTATGACGCTCTCAAAGTATAATTCTTGGAGATGTCTTTTGTCTTTCAGGTGACATTGGTGAGTGGCAGTCAGATGGAAGTATGAAAATTATTGACCGAAAGAAGAACATTTTTAAACTTTCACAGGGAGAATATGTTGCAGTTGAAAATTTGGAGAACATATATGGCCTTGTTCATGATATTGATTCGGTATGTCTTCTACATATATCACTGTTTAAGAACTATGTCTGGTGATTTGGGGTATGCCTTCTACATGTACCTTTGATTGAAGCTTACATTCTTTGGGCTTTAAATTTGCTTATTAACCATGATTAATTATCATTCTCACAGTTCAGTTAGTGTAGAAGTTAGGACTAGACAAACCAACAATTACTTCACACAATAAAGATTATAGATAGGAGATGACAATCATGTAGCTGACTCCAAATAGTGTGTACAAATAGGGTCTGTTAACACTGAATTTTTGTTTGGTGATTTATTATGCTATTTCTGACCTGAATAAATTCTTTCAGATATGGATATACGGAAATAGTTTTGAGTCTACCCTTGTTGCTATAGTTAACCCCAATATGCAAGCTCTTGAACACTGGGCTCAAACAAATGGTATTAGTGGGGATTTTGCCTCACTCTGTCAAAATCAAAAGGCAAAGGAGTACATTTTGGGTGAACTAGCAAAGATTGGAAAAGAAAAGAAGGTTATTATTATTATTATTTTTTTTTACTCACGTAATTTACCTGTTAATTGTCAAATGTTAGATGTGATAACTCAACTTACGTTCTGGCAGTTGAAAGGCTTTGAGTTTATCAAAGCTGTTCACCTCGATCCAGTTCCGTTTGATATAGAACGTGATCTGCTTACCCCAACATACAAGAAGAAGAGGCCACAGCTACAAAAGTATTATAAGGTACAGCCCTCATTCTTTGCCCTTGAACTAAAGTATTGCTCTTGATGACTGAAAGTTATACCTTACATATTCTGTATCTCCACCCAAGTAAATATGATTCATTTTCAGTGCTAATGAACTTTGTTTGTTCCCTTTCAGAGTGTCATTGATGATTTATACAAAAGCCTGAAGTGAAGCAGTGAACGTTCAAGATTCCACTTTATTCATAAGCGTGTGCTTCAGGAAGATTATTAAAATCTTGTTCGTTCAATAGAAATTGATAATTTTATAACAGTGAAGCAGTTGTTATATTTATGTACTCATGAACTATAATGTATATCCACTCATAATCACCTTTACTTTCGCAGCTCGTGACTGCGTATGCAATCGTGTACTTTTTCGGCCCTTCTCTTCTTAATACTTTTCTGACATATGAAACAAGAAAATTATTAAGTCTCTTCTTGAGGGACGATAGATAGTCACCTGAATATTAGTAATTATGGCTGCTGTTTATATGCAAATACGATTAAATATTTACCATCCTTTTTATTTACGATCCTCTTTAGAAGACAAGCAAGCACTTAAACCTGTGAGTATATTTAATTTACAGGTTTTTACTGAGCCACTTTGTTTAATTTTAAAATACTTAATTTATGTACATAACTTCTAAAATGATCAAATAATGTATCGATTTTCATTTTTACCCCGTTTGCACCGTGCCTTTTCCAGTGGGATTGTAGCCTGCATTTGAACCACACGACGATTTGTATTCCTACGTCCGAAGTAAGACCGACGAACAATGTTCATCTTCTTCGCCAGACTCAGAGTGCATCAACTTGTTTCTGACTCCGACTGTCGGTAACGGTGCATTTCGTTCGGGAAACATTGACCTAAACACCATGGTGCAACACAGTTCACCTTCTTCGTCACACGCACGGTGTAGGAACTCAACGTGTTTCCGACCGACGTTGCAGCACTGTTCGACGCTGATTTCTCTTTCTAACAAGCGCCCGAACCAACTCCGAGGCCGGCAACGGTGCATCTTCATCGTCAAACCTAAACCTAAACACCACGGTTGAGTGAGGTATGTTATTTATTTGGGTCAGTGTTCAAAGCTTCCTGTAGGTTGAACCACCCTTATAAATCATTGTTCCGGTAGCTTCACAACTTTCAACACTATTCAGGATATTGCAAGCATTCAAGGCTCCGAAGCACCGACAACATTTAAAATCCTACATAGGACGAAACTTTTCACTGTGATCAATCGAGAGATGTATGTTGTGTTCGACAATAATTTAGCTATCTTTTTCCCTTTTGTATATATTAGAGCATCTACATTGGACGTTAATATGAGACGTTATAACGATGCTTTTGCGTTAAAACTAATGCAGCTCAACGCATTCAACGTTAATTGCCAACGTGGCAATTAACGCGTTCATAGACATGAACACGTTAATTGCCCCTGCACGCACAGTATTCAACTGTGCGTGCAGTTTTTTTTTTATTTTTGTTTTTAATTTAATTAAAAATATCAATATTTCTATAAAAATTAAAAATAAGATCATATTACAAATTAAAATAAAATTTTATTTATTAAATATATTTATTTAATATAAAGTAAAAAAAATAAAAATAAATAACGTCGGATAAGAAAAATTTTAAAATTGTATATATTTAATTTAAAATAAAATAAAGATGATTATTAATGTACATGAAAA
>JBAMIE010000001.1:131865-145337 GCA_037177295.1 Kaempferia parviflora | reverse complement strand
CTTATAGTGTGTTCGTGAGTATATATTATAAGCTCTAGTATGTCCGAAGGACACCAGGAGCTGTACAAGAACTCGATACTAGCTCTACAACGTAAACACTTCTGAAGGCTTCAATCTCCAAAAGGACATCAGCATCACAGAGATCAATCTCTACAACAGCTTCACCCGGAGAATCTCTAAAAGTCGGCAGCTCCCAGGCTCACCGCCCGGCATGATCTCACGTTCTTTGCCAGCGGCCACCACAGAGCCATATATAAAGAGCTCCTCCGGTTGTGGAAGGGGAAGGACCCACAAATGTCGATATTTGAATACCTCCCAAGCGGCGTTGGCGCCAAGGACTACTGCTCCTTCCTATTGCAGTCGCGATTCTGGCTGTACCCGAGCGAGTAAAAGGTGGCGAGCCCTTGTGTGGTGGAGGCAGTGTACGCAGAGTGTGTGGAGATGATTGTGTCGAAGAGTTTGGGAGGCGTTCTCGGTGGAGGAGCTACCGAGGCTCAAGGAGATACTGGAGGCACATCCGGTGGCCGAGCTAAGGAGGTTGAGGGAGGGGATAAAGGTCGTGAAAAGACATTTTGTGTTGAACTCGCCAGTAAAGAGGTTCGACGTATTCTGTAAGTATGATACTGCACCGTGTGGTTCAGTGAATTAGGGATTTTTTTTACATCGAATGTGAGAATCGAGTCACGGCGGATTTAATGATAGGGATATTACTTTTTTTTTAATAAATGAGGAATATAAATATGAATGAAAATTTTTGAGAAATATAAATAGAAAAAATAGAAACTAATAGGAACATAAAAATATACTGTGAAATTAAGACTGTCATTTGAGGATAAGAACTATTGTTGCCAATCTGTGCAAGTTTCGAGCTCCACACACAGACGCGTTATAACTCAAATTCCATAGTGATTGACTTTGCCATTGCTCAAAAGAAATCCATGAGTTAGCAATAAAAGGACTGTTAACACCAGAAAAGGACTCCCAATTCCAAACCCAGAAATGACTTGTTAGAGAACAATATAATTCTGAGAGCCAGCTGATGTTCATATGCTCGAATTGAGAAATATGATTTACAGTCACATTACTTGAGCTGGCAGGGAAGCAAAGTTGAAGGTAAAGCTACAAGGAATGCAAGCGAAAGTAGTATTTAACGTCCAATTTCACAAGTCATACGCAGTGCTGAAGTAACACCGTGTTACATTCATGTTGAGAATCTGCAACACCTTGATGTTCGATTGGCTGACATATCGAGGGGTCTTTAACTGGTTCATTGCACCTCCGAGCTCCAGGTAGTGATCCAAGATATCGTGGAACGTACCCTTGTGCACAATGCGGAGCTCGAGTGGTCCGATCGCACCTACTTTACGTGAAGAAACATAGCCAGCATCTACAAAGGACATGTCTAAACAATTGCAGCAGCAGCGAAGGACATCCTCAGTCGCAGCATCGGAGCATAACTCCCAAAAGATCACGTAGTGACCAGGCTCATTGGACGTATCGACGTAGCTTGTGAAGTCCATGATCTCAAGCTTTTCCTCGGCCAACAGCTTGGCTGCTTCTTCAACTGCCAATTGCAGATCTTTCTCAGTGTTCTTGTCGATGTTGATGCTCAGCACAAGGCTTCTTCTGCACACGAATTGGAGCTCAGGTGTGGTGTTGTGAAAGCCAGCTACCCTTACAACATCTCCTAACCTGTACCGGTAGAGACCTGTCGTTGTAAGTGTAAATCAATATGTCAAATAGGACCAGCTAATTAGATCCCCTCAGTCCGGTATACTTGTACTCTAGAATAATGGTAATGATAATGATAATAAAACGATGAGAATATATACCTGCAAAATTAGTAAAGATAATCTCATACTCTTTGCCAACTTCAACTTCAGTCAGACCAATTGGTTCACCTTCTATGTAGTGAATGGTGGAGGCACTGTTCTCCATCTCCTGCCCTAGTTGTTTCTCCAAAGGGATGAATTCAAAGTAGCCAATATTAGGGAGCACAGCGAAAGTAGTCAGCTCAGGAGGTAAACTAGGATTCACATTAGCTCCAATCCAACCTTCCGAGGACCCATAGTCAGCGCTCATGAGGGGTAGGCTTCCGGCATAGTGCCTTAACTTGTTCAAGTAGGGCTCCATGGATCCTGTCATAATGCCATAGACATACTTGGCGTTAGGCCAAAGCTCCGGGATGACACCGTACCAATTGCTCAGTCGCATACATTTGTTGGAGATAGAATCTGCCAGGTCGGGATTTGGACTTAAGAGCTTAGAAACAGCTGCGCGCATTGAAGGGACAGTGATTCTGCTCGATAGAACTCCGGTTCTAACATCTTCACAAAGTTCCTCCCACACCTGCTCAAATTTCCGGAACGCATGGACTATGCTATGTGCAAAGGTGGAGAAGACAAACTGCACTTCATCGGAGTAGATCAACCCACATAGGAGGTGGCAGTACAAGGACTGCTGGAAGTCGGAACCAAAGATAACTTCGTCAGGACTGCAACATTGAGATTGGATATCCTTCATCGTTCGCTTGAACTGCTCAGTTCGGTACACATTGGTGGTGGCTGTGGTGGCAATGAGGCCACCTTTAGTTTTCACCTGTTTGCTGCTATAGATGAACTGCAGAGCTTTCCCATTGCCGATGGGATATTCTCTGCAAATCGCATCAATTCATGAGTGTTTATCGAGAGTGAAATCTATTTTAACTTAATTTAAGCCAAAATGATTGAAAAAAATATATATATAGCTTCATACCTGTTCCGGAATGCAAAGGAAGTTTGATATATCTGCATTGTGGACTGAACTAACTCATCAGTAAATGGCAAAAGCTTGGGTTTCCCTTGTGTTGTACCAGAACTAGGAGACAAAGAACAAGTTTCCAAAAGTTAGAATCACCAACCTAAGTGAATAGGCAAAAGGACAAGGATAAGAGAGGTTCCACCTGAGTGAAATGGAACTTATAGGCTTCCCGGTGAGAATGGGAGAAGTCTCCCCATTGGCTATCCTCTGAATATAAGGATCTAGATCGCTGTGAGTGACCAGAGGGACACGAGCCTTGAAGCTCTCAGGGTCGGTTCTTCCTTCAAGGCCAAATTTCTGCAAGTACTCAGCTTCACCATTCTGTTCGAGTATTTTTCGTAGAGTCTCGCGCTGGTGTCCGCCAGCATCCTTCGTCAGCTCTTCAAATTCGTCTATCACACTCTCAAGGCTGAAAAATCTCATCTTATCTTGCAATATCATCAAAGTCTCCTAAAAGCTGAAGAGACAAACTCCCAAGTTATTGTATTGAAACAAATTCGAGGAAAAGGGCACCAAAGGTCATTGACAAACGTAGAAAACATCAAGAGATTCGTATGGAGGAACCATATTTCAAAAAAGAATCAAGAATCTCGATTAATCAGATATGGAGACAGAGACTGCCTAACGAAAGATTCAAGCTTTCAGAAATGCAATTTGGTTCGTTCCAACTGACAAATGATTCAATCATACAAAAGAAAACCCAATGTTAAACAATGGAAGAAGAATGAGAAACTACGATCAAACACTTCGTTAATATCCACTAGTAAGGAAATAAAGTGAAAAGGAAAGAGATTCAATGGGGGAAAAAGACAGATTAGGAAAAGAAGACCAAACATCCCCAATCTTTTCGTCGGCGATCGAAAGGCAGGAACGAAAAACACCAAGAAGAATAAGCGTCAAAATAAACACCAGCACACAAAATACGACCCGCGCTCTATCGATCGCGAGCGACACAAGCAGAGCAGTAGCCTAGCAAACGCAAGATTTACGGAACAAATTTGTACCAAAAACTCTTTAAAAGGCACCTTTTGACACCTTTCGTCGTCCCCACTAGACAGAACCGCTCCCAACCTTCTACAGTCTACCCCCACCTCGTCTGTGCTCCGATCTACAAACAGAAAGAATCACACTATTTCTCGGTTCCCAAGCTCGATTGAACCAAACGAGAGAAAGGGTCAACGACGAGAAGAAACAAAACCCGAGGCGTATCATTCAATCCGGCATATCAAGATCTGACCTTTGGGTCCCCTTTCGCCCTCGCTACTCTCCAGCAATAACCACGCACGCAGAGGAACGCCGAACCAAGTGGTGGAATTTATGGAGAACAAAGAGGATCGATCAGGCGGCAGATCCAACAGCCCAGAGGGTCACTGCTCGTATTTTTTTCCGCCACGGCGTGGCCATCTAGTGGTGAAATGGTGGGGGTGGTCGACAGTGGCTGAAGTGACTGCTCTTTGCTGTTTAGCAGTAAGGAGTAAGGTTGGACGACAATGGCGGAGGTGCAAGGGTCGGTGCGGTGAGAAAGAAAGGTGGAATATGGACAGCAGCGGACAGACCACATCCACATGGGGACACTAGTTCCATGTTTTGTGGTTTTAGCCCTCTGCCTCTGCGGCTCTGGCTCGTTTGGGGACCATGCATACCATTTAGTGTGCATAGTGGACTGCTGAGTCAATGTTTGGAAAACACCTCTCCAGTCTCTCCCAATCATTAATGCTCCAATAGATTTTTTTAAAATTTTCTTTCCTAATAAATTATAAATATAATATTTAATAACAAACCGAAATAAATATTACAACTTTTTTATTCCATCCGATACGATAATATTCTTTATCCATTTCATACTTATCCTTGTCTTCGAAATTTAATTTTTTTTATTCCCACCAAAGCAAGTGACGTTGATAGAATAGTAATTATCTGTGGACCAACTGTAAAGGGCACTAGAAGTAAAGTTTAACAAAGTTTGTAGACTATGATACGGTGGAGGAGTGTTAAATTAATTTTCAGATATTTATGATTCTTTGATTTTTAATACAGTGTATTTATAAAGATTTTTTTCAAATGAAATTTATAACTAAGGGATATTAAATTTTTGGACTGCCCACCTGAGTAATTCCTAATTTATCCTAATGTCCAGTGAAAAATTATTATGAGGCCGAGTCAATCTTGTCAGGTTCAATATTACTCAATCTGATTAATCATTTTAAAAATAAAATTTAATGAAGTTATAGTAAATAATAATAAAAAGATAATTCTCTCATTCTAATATTTTCATTAGTTCGTCTTTAAATTAATATAAAAAATATAAATCAGGAGTAGGAGTGATTATTAATTTGGATAGTTAAATAATATATAGGGAAGGATAGACATCTAATTATTAATTAAGATTTACTCTGACTTTACTATGACAATACTATTATACATTAATCGACTGTCTATATATTTATATATTTAGATCTTCTTATACCCTAAAAGGAAGCAAATCATAATACATAAACTTTAATTAATAAAACAGAACAATGTCATAAATTAATTAGTTACGAATCATAGAATACTAAAAATTATTAAAATTATTTAAAAATAGTAATAAAACCTTTACAAACTCGGATAAAAATATAAATAGAAAATTTTAGATCTAAAATTTATAACGTGTAATAAGATTGATGCGGTGAAGTGGAACGGGCTGAGAGGGGCTCAGACGCAGTCAGTAAGAATAGCCCACTCCACCAACAGCCTGGCACCAACAGCCTGGCGGATGACGTGGGCCTAGAGAGCTATCAAGATAGCCCGCCCGGCCGACCCCGAGCCCCACCTGGTCAGCTAACACACCGGTCCTACCTGAGGAGGCAACGGAAATCAAGACAGCCTGCCTGGCAGACCCCGAGGCCCGTCCGGTCGGCTAGCACACCGGTCCTCCCTGAGGAAGCAACGGAAGTCAAGACAGCTCGCTTGGTAGGCCCCGGGGCTCGCCCGGTCGGCTAACACACCGGTCCTCCCTAAGGAAGCAACGGAAGCACACTCCACCTACTCCTTTGGCACGTAGCAAGCCAGCGGGAGGATGTCAGAAGTGTAGGCGGTGCATTGTACGGAGGGTACAAGCGAAGCTTCCAATCATAACAGTCGTATAGGAACGTCATACCTCCCCTGACAATCGTACACCAACGGCACGCTCAGTTAAGGTAAGGTGTCAGTGTTAGTGTAAGGGACGGTTTGTACTTGGCGGGCAACGCATCGATATGCGTTCCAAGGGATGAGCATCCACTATATATAGGGGTATTTGGTCTCCGACGCAGGTACATGCACATATGCTTTGACTGTTCATTCACTACATTCATTCTCTTGGAATCCGCCACTGACTTGAGCATCAGAGTATCAGAGGTAGGGACCCCTTCCCTGGCCCAGTCTTTAACGTCTGTTAGAATCTGTGTGACTGCTTGCAGACGTAGGGAGGATGCAGCGCCACGTGTCCGGGCAGTCAACTCTTGGTACACTTGTGATCCACCTCAGCGTCGTACTTCCCAGAGTCATCTACCCGGTTTTAGACATGATCATATTTGACGTCGTATGTGGGAATCCTTCCTGCAACTGAGCCGAGAGGATGGATGAAACTGGACGACTCATAACGGTTACCCTATCACAAGGGGGCTTCGACCTGCTGGTGACCGCAAGGGCACAAAGACTACTGCAGCAACAACAAGTAGCTGTCGTGGGGATTGCACCGAACGAGCCCGCCAATTCGGTGATAGGTCCCCGGATGGACCCACGGAGCTGACCGAATCGGGCAATTGGGGGATCAGTTGCAGTGCCTGCGGAGCCCGCAACTTGCGCGCCCACTCGGTCGGTTAGCCTAACCCAGGTGATGTCGTCCCCGATCCCTCATCACAGTGCACTCTTCCGCACGCCGTTGCCAGGTGGCCCCGCCAGCGATTCATCGCGGTCGTCAAGCGAAGAAGCCCCCACGCGGGAGAAGGAGAAGGGCAAAGCTCCAGATGGAAGCACGGAGGCGAAAGCTTCTCCGTTCTCCCAGTCAGTAGAGGAGGACCCGCTCCCCATACATTATCGTCCCCTGAGGCTTGCTAAATAGGTGGGATCAGCCGACCCGGAAGACCACATGTTGAAGTTTGAGCACGCCGCAAAACTGCAGCAGTACACCGACGAGGTCAAACGTCGTCTATTCCTGACCACCCTGTCGGGGCGGGGCAAAGGTGGTTCATCCGATTGTCAGCCAGATCCATCTCCAACTTCGAGGAGTTCAGAAAGCCTTCTTGCACCACTACGCAAACAGCCGGTGTCGACACAAGACAACGGTGGCGCCATTCGCCCTAAGGCATGGGCCCCAAGAACTGCTTAAGTCCTTCATTAAGTGGTTCGAGGAGGTGGCGAATGACATCTCGTCCGCCACCCCTAAAATCCTCTTGAGTGCCTTCTCCCAGGGAGTTGCAGACAGAGTGTTCTTCTGGTCAATCATGCGCCGTCCACCAAGGTATTTTAACCACCTGATGAACTGAGCGACACGTTATATCAACGCAAAGGAGGCCCAGGCCGCTCGAAGGAAGGAGGTCGTAGTCTCCGAGTCTAGTGGGCAGGCCGAACGTTGAGCTTAGCTAGTTGTCCCGCCAAAAGGCCCTCGGGGGTGACAGAATAGCCCGGCTAAATATGGACCCCGCGGTGCCCCACGGATTGAAGAAGTTAAGGGCCATGCATTACGGGAGAAAGATCCCCGCTCGTTCTACAGCTATCATCGTACCTACTCTCATAGCACCCAGGAATGCTATAAGTATCAAAGGGCTAAACATCGACCGACTAGCCCGCCACGACAACACCGCTCACGCTCCCCCACCTAGCGACCACTGGGTCAGACAGCTGCAGAGTATCTCAAGGAGGCATTCCGACAGCTGCAGATCGAGAAGGGTCAGCTGCGCCCCATTAACACCCTGCTCTTCGGCTTTACAGGCAATGAGGTCCACCCGCTCGGTCTGATCGAGCTGGCGATCTCCTTAGGCGAAGAGCCACTCATGCAGACCAGGAGGACGAACTTTATAGTCGTCGACGCCCCATCCGCCTACAACGTCATCTTGGGACGGCTTGCTCTCAATGAGTTCCGAGCTGTCGTCTCAATTTTCTGCCAGAAGATCAAATTATCGGTCGGCGACCGGGTAGGTGAGGTCAAGGGGGACCAATTTACCGCGCGAAAATACTACGTCAAGATAATAAAGACTGAAGCATAGGCCGCCCAGAAGAACGCCAGCTTGGACGTCAACGTCATACACGAGAGGTCGCCCACACTCATGTACAAAGAAAAGGAGAAAGTTCAGATCGACCCTCACCGACTTGAGGCACTGACGAGGATCGCTTCTGATCTGGAGCCCTCCCAGAAGGCCAAGCTGGTCGAGTGCCTGCGGCACAACCGGGATGTATTCACCTAGTCCCCCAAGGAAATCAACAGTATCTCCTCATCCGTGATGCAACATGAGCTGCACGTCTTCGCGGATACCTGTCCGGTCAAGCAGAAGAAGAGGGACTTCAGAGCTAAGCAGAATCAGGTAATCAAGGAGGAGGTTGACCAGTTGATGCAGGCCGGCTATATCCGAGAAGTCTAGTTCCCTAGTTGGTTGGCCAACGTAGTGCTGGTCTCCAATCCAGGGGCAAGTGGTGAGTCTGCATAGACTTCCGCGACTTGAATAAGACTTTCCCCAAAGACTACTACCCCTTGCCACTGATCGACCAGGTGGTAGACTCCACGGCCAGATGTGAGATGGTTTGCATGTTGGACGTGTACCAGGGGTATCACCAAGTTCCTTTGGCCAGGGAGGACCAAGAAAATGTAAGCTTCATCACGACCAAAGGGACTTATTGCTACAAGGTGATGTCATTCTACCTGAAGAATGCGGAGGCCACATACCAGAGGTTGATGAACAAAGTGTTTAAGCGGAAGATCAGACGGAACATGAAGGTATATGTTGATGACATCCTGATCAAGTCGGTCCGATCGGCCGACATATGCGCGGACATCGAAGAAATCTATCGAATGCTCCGCCGGTTTGGACTGAAGCTGAACCCATTGAAGTGTCTCTTTGGGGCGACCAGCAGCAAGTTCCTGGGCTACATCATGACTGAGCGGGGGATTGAGGACAATCCGAGTAAAGTACAAGCCTCAAGGACATGGCGTCGCCACGAAATTTGAAGGAAGCGCAGTGGCTGACCGGACGAATCACTGCCCTCTCAGGTTCATCTCCCGATCGGCCAACTGAAGCTTGCCATTCTTCAAAATCCTACGCCGAGCCACCAAGTACCAATGGGATGAACAATGCAACTGAACGTTCGAATAGCTCAAGGACTACTTGAACAACCTGCATGTCCTAGCCAAGCCAAAAGCAAGCAAGCCCCTTTTAATGTATTTGTCTGCAAATGAGAGCACGGTCGAGTCACAAAACAGACCTTCTCACAAAATTTAGAAATTTTTGGAGGTCTGTGGAATTTCTGGTGTATTTCTGAAATTGGGTCAGAAATGCTAAATTTCAGCTTTTAACTGCACTAGTCGCTTGTGCTTGGACCAGGCGACTGACACGTGCTGAAAATTATATTTTCAGCTAGTTAATGACCATTAAGGAGGATTATCTATACCTAATCTTATGGGGGGTTAGTGTATAGTTATTAGTGGTCATTAGAGGATAAGAGTCCAATAATTGGGATATTGTTGGAGCTCTTTTTGATGTGTGGCAAAGGGAAAGAAATGTTGGGTTTAAGTAGGTAAACTAACATGCCTTTGTAAGGAAAATCCTAGCTCAAGGAGGAGTGTTTCCTGAGTGACTAAGCAAAGGAGGAGTTGATCTTTGCAAGGAAATCCTAACTCAAGGGGGAGCTTAAGGCTAAGTATCATGACTTATGCATGAGTAGATAGTTTATTTACTTGCATGATTTATTTGTGTACGTGTTTTCCTAACTTAAACAGGTTGCCAAATATCAAAAAGGGAGAGATTGTTAGAGCAATCTAGTGCCCTAGGTTTTGATGTTTGGGAAAAGGTTTAAATTAGGTTATTGTTGTATCTAATATGCATAATTGAGTGTGCAGGAAATTAGTACAGCAAGAGAAGTCCAAGTGTAATCTTGGCAAAGGAGGAGAAGCCTAAGTGAGAGGCTTAGCTGCATAAGTCCAAGGAGGAGCCTTGGCGGTGTAAGTCCAAGTAGGACTTGGCATTGGAAGACCCGACAAAAAGGACCGAGGTCGATGGAAGCATCTAGAAGGCAAGGCGCGAAGGATGGAGAGGCATCCGAAGAGTCCAAGGCTGATGGAAGATAGCTAGGTTTGGTTGGTCGGGCGAGGACGAGTGCTGAGAGATTGTACTCAGGGTGAAAACCCTAGGTTTGGAGTTGTACCAGTCGCCTGGTACTGTGACCAGGCGACTGGCAATGTGTTGAAGGCGAATTGGGAACTCACAAAAAGATTGGTCGAATGACCAGCGCCTGTACCAGGCGTCTGGTCCTCGATCAGGCGACTGCACCAGTCGGACCAGGCGACTGGTATCTAGCCGTTGGGCAGCCAGTCGCGAGCTCTGTGAGACGACCAGTCGCCTGGTCCTTGGACCAAGCGCCTGGTAACTGTCAAAATAGTTTTTTGCTATTTTGATTCCCTATATAAACCAAGCCTTGTTTGTTTGGTTTGGTTGACGAATTTAGCTGTGGTGAACAACCAAATTATAGTCTACCAAGTGCGTGTGTTGCCAAGAGTTCTCGGAGGGTTGTGGCGAGGTTTCTCCACCCACAAGGAGCTACGCGAGATAACTGAAGGTTCCGGGGACTCATCCACCGACGGATTGGTTTGGGATCGTCCACCTTACGGACAAGCCGAGGAGTAGGAGCCCTAATCTTTAAACCTCGTTACATTGGTTTGTTTGCGTTTGTCTTTCATTTTTGTTAGTATATTCTTTATATTTCTGCTTGCACACTAACAAGTGTAGGAAGACGACGGTTTTGGGGCGTCGAGCTATTCACCCCCCTCTAGCCGAAGGTCAAGGTCCCAACAACAATCTCACACTCAGTAAGGTAATTCGCAAAAAATCCTGGATGTTATTCACCTTATCCATCATATTAACCGTAATATTCAGCTCTAAGGTTAGATCTGACGGCTTTAATTTTTCTTACCTAGTTAATTTTCAACTTCGGCTTTAAAAATTTTGAACATGTCTAAAAATTATAACTTCTCATAAATAAAGTACAGATAGCTAAATCAAGAGTAATCGTCTGTGAAACTAATAAAATATGTGTATTCATTCCAAAATACCTTAAGGAATGATACACAAATGTCCGTATATATTGGCTCCAAGATATATATTCATTCCAAACTACATTGACTTGTTCCCTTTTTTTTTTTTTTTTTTGTTAGTTGTGTTCGCCTTAACACCCTCAATGCAAATATTAAAGTTTGACATGTCAAGAAAATCAAGAATTGTATGTGACACTAACATTTCTAGACGTTGTCTGAATATATGTCCTAAACGTCTATACCACAATATGGAAGAATTCTTGATAGTCAATTTGTGTTTAATATTTATACTATGCATAATCACGTTGTCAATCATAGGAGTTATGATGTTTAATTTATAAAGTTTATCAATTAAGGAATCATTGCTAACCAATACTAAATTAAAAAAAAAAAATACTGAAAATTCTATTTCCAAATGAATAAGAATAACCTAATTTTTTCAAATAAGAAATTGAAATTAAATTTTGTCAAAAAAAAATGGTACAATAAATGTATTTTCAAAATCCAAAAAGACATTAGTTCCTAAATAAAACCTAAAAACATCAATCAACAATACTTTAGCTTTCTTTCCATTTTCCATATAAATGTATCTTTCACCATCAAGTGGAAGATGACTCTTAAGATAACTCTACATAGTGACATTTATGTGAGTAGTATTACCAGGATCTATCCATCAAGTGTCAATGGAAACAATAGTCAAAATGACTTCTTAACTAACAAAAGTGAGAAGTTTATCCTTTTTACATGCCAATTGACATATTTGGGGCAGTCTTTCTTCATATGACCTTTCTTTTACAGAAGAAATAAGTGGACTTCTTATCCTATTTCTTTTTCTCCTAATAGCCAAAATCCTCAAAATCTGTAGTTTGCTTTCTCTTTCCTTTATTAATCCTCTTTCTCTTCCTATTCGACCCCTAAAAACCAGATGCTAAGCGAACACTTTCAGGTATCTCACGTCTCAGTCTCTCCTCCTCTTGCACGCACTAAGTTATAAGCTCATTCAATGTCCACTTTTTCTTATGAGTATTATATGAAATCTTAAAAGTAGTGAAACGTGTAGGCAGAGACATCAAAATAAAATACACTAACATACACTCAAACATATCGAGTTTAAGTGTTTTCAAACTTGTGGTGATATTGGACATCTCCATAATGTACTTTCTGATGTTTTCTTTGTCATTATACCACATAGTTATCAACTTTGAAAAAGTGTGATTTATCTCGACCTTTTCATTTGCCATGAAACAGTATGTTAATTGACTAAGGAAACTCCTAGCATTCTCTCTTAGTTATAGAGCCTTTAATTTGTATCAGAATAAAAAACCACATGATACTTAGACACATATAGTTTGATCACTCCCACTTTTCAAATTCAGGACTCTGCTCTACAGTGCTAGAACTAGTTAGGGGTGTGGAGCAATTATGTCTTAATGCATAATCTAAGTCGATGTAACCTAAGACTACAATCAAATACTCTTTCTATTTAGTAAAATTCAAATCAGTTAATATAGGGATGTTATTAATACTGACAGTTACAAATTGCACTGAAATTAAAAGAGAGAAAATAATATAAACTCATGGTTTACTTAAGATTGTATAACTACAAGTAATAAATTATAAGATTATGTAAATAAAATAAATTTTAAATGCATATAAATGAGCTCTTTATGAAATACTAAATACAACATTACATTTTACTTTATATAATAAAATGTAATTTGTTAGTGATACCTCTAATATAATTCAAACTTTAATTAACACATAATGAGTCTTTCTTTATGTCGATCTATTATGCGCATAATTCGACACTTTATATGAGTTATGTATGGTCTATAGCTTACAAAAAATTTATTCTACCACACAATATGTCTTCCTTTGGACAGACATATTTTATGCATAGTTTGAACAAAATAAATTTTGTCCTTTAGCTGTAGGCTACCATGAAACATATTTTTGATATAAAAGTAATTCTCCTTTAAGCCATTATTTTTAACATATAGCAATATACGTCTACCGACATAAAATACACTAAACATCCATAATGTGCCTTCCTTTAGGCCGAAATAATAGTTCAATTTAGTAACACGTGTGTAGATAGACTATAACATCCCAGTTTTTTTTTAAGATACCAAACATAATACAATGCCTATTCATTCTTTTATTACATAACGTCAAGTATAAGATAAATATCTTAGTAAAAATAAGTAAATAAATACGGAGGCATAAGCTGGAGGGTTATCGGGTTATACTGCCTCTATCCTGAGCCTGCTCACTAGTCGAAACCTTCTGACTCATGCGTCTCATTTCCTGCAACCATGACAACTATGAGTCTAAAGACTCAGCAAGTACTTCAAACCATAAAATGTATTAATTAATTTATATCCCCATGTGTTCTAACGGTAATTAATTT
>JBAMIE010000001.1:119674-131765 GCA_037177295.1 Kaempferia parviflora | reverse complement strand
CTTGTACGAATTGTTTCCTTTGTTTCTTTAAGTTTCTGAGCTTTAATTTCTTTGTACAAGGCTTCTCCGCATCCGACGATTCGTTCGAAAAGGAGATTTTCTAGTAGGCTTCATTTTTCTTGGATTAACAACCTCCCCGATTGTAACCAAGTAAACACTTATGTCTCGTACTTATTTTTAGTTTCATTTTATTTTTAAGTGTGTGTTTAAGTCATAAAAGAACAAGAAAGGTATTTTTATCTTTGTAGGCAATTCAACCCCCACCCCCCTCTTGCTAGTCGCCAGAGACCATTAGGATGGTCTAGTGGGTGGCAGGATAAGGTAGCTATCTAGCTCCTCTGCCATTGACTGCAGGAGAACGCTCTATCATGAATGGTCCAATGGGCAGACAGGATGTATAAGTGGACCAATAAAAAATGATAAGTAAGCAGTAATAGTCACCTCCAAGAGTAAACTCTGTTAACTACACTATGGTATGGTCTCACTAGCATATAGTCACATACCCAAACAACCAGCAAGGGGTCAAGTAGGATATTCAGCTATCTGGCTACAACCTATGTGCGATATCTTAATGCCAGTATGTGATCTAATGGGTAGTTCAAATGCATAGACATACAATAAGTAACAAGTCTAATAATATGTGTCTAAGTATCACAACAGCAAGTACAATAGTAATAATCTTAATCAAGGAAATCCTAGTCATCTAGTCATAATATCTCATCTAACTCTCTTGTATTATCACGAATACCGTAAACCAACAGGTTCAAAATCAAGTAGTCATGGGGTCAGTCCAAAGGAGAAAACCCAGTGGAATACTCAACCCCTCTGCCAAGATATGATATCTATCGCGTTTAGGTGGGTATAATATCGTTGACATATATATAAACTCGCATAAGTATACACGAGTATACTTATAGGTACAAACCTAAGGAAGGTGTATTCAATCAAGAGATTTAACGACTTTTATTGATTTTTTCTATGATAGATTTTTATGGAGTTAATAGATATTTATTGACTTTTATAGAATTACACAGAGTTGTGGAAAAAAATTCTATGGTTTTTTAAACAGACATTTATAAACTTTTTCATGTAAACTTATGGATTTCATAATTTAATAATATTTTATAAGTTATATTATCTAACACTCTTGTCAAATATGACTACAAAGAAGAAAAGATTATTCTCATATATTTTTTAAATTTGAAAATTATAAAAAAAATATATTTGGAAAAAAAATAAAAGTAGAATTTCTCCATGATCATTTTTGTCCTTTTCTTTTTTATTTCACACATTTTAATGTGGCATAAATAAATATAAATGAATTATATTCAATTTATAGAAATCAAATTTTGAATTAAACATAAATAATTAATTAATCAATACTTTTTAATGATACACAATATCAATATCAAATGTCCCGATAATAAAAAAATACTGAGAATTTGTGATATGTTTTCAATAATCTTTTACGGAAAAGAAAAAAACTCTAAGGTTCACTATTGACAATATGATAAATATCACACCACATTCGATTCGCTATTGTATCTCTCCATGCATTGTCATTTGCTCATTGTTGTTCTTGAGTATCAAATAATTGATCAAAGTAATCACCATCATGAAGTTGTTCTGGCAAGGATGATGAAACTTCATTATCTGGTTTAACTGGAATTTCATCAAAATGACACTCCTTGCGAAGAAAATTATGCAATCCGGTACAAGCCAAAACAAGTTCGACTTGTGTTATATATGAAAATGGAGGAAATATTTTAAACCACGATTTAAATATTACAAATACCCTCTCAATGATGTTCCTCAAGGAGGTATAACGAAGATTGAACAACTCCTTTGTTGGAGCAATCTAGTGCCCTAGGGTTTTGATGTTTGGGCAAAAGTTTAAGTTAGGTTTATTGTTGTATCTAATATGCATAATTGAGTGTGCAGGAGATTAGTGCAATTGGAGGAAAGCCCAAGTGGTGTCTTGGCTATGTAAATTTAAGAAGGAGCCTTGGTGGCGTAAGCCCAAGTAGGACTTGGCAATTGGAAGACCCGACAACCAGGACCGAGGCCGATGGAAGCAACTAGAAGACAAGGCGCGAAGGATGGAGAGGCATCCGAGGGGCACAAGGTTGATGGAAGATGACTAGAAAGCTAGGTTAGGTTAGTCGGGCAAGAACGAGTGCTGAGTGAAATATACTTTGGGTGAAAACCCAAGTGTGGGTTGGTACCAGTCGCCTGGTATTATGACCAGGCGACTGGGAGTGTGGTGAACGTGAAATGAAAACTCACAAAAAGATTGGTCGAGTGACCAGGCGCTTGCACCAGGTGCCTGGTCCTCGATTAGGCACCTGCACCAAGCGACTAGTCAGTGACCAAGCGCCTGGTATCTAGCCGTTGGCTAGCCGTTGAGCAGCCAGTCACGACTTCTGTGAGACGACCAGACGACTGGTAACATTGCTCTATATGTGTAAAGTTATCCTACGGACAAGTTCCTGAGGAACTCAGTCCTTGATAGTGCATTTGATAATTTTTTTTTTTAAACCTTTAAGTTACGTTAATGAGATTTTACATCTATGATTTAAAAGTTGGGTTATGATATTAAGTACAAAACAACGTGTAAATTTTTTTTTTCAGGTGTGCACCAGATGTACGATATAAGGTCCTTAGGGTAACATTGCTCGATATATATGTAAAGTTATTCTGCAGATGAGTTCTTGTGGAACTCGTCAACAACAGTGCATTTGATATTTTTTTATTTTTTATGTTTATTTTTTTTTAAGTTTTTGGTTGCGCCAATGAGATTTTACCTTTAACGTTTATGAGCTAGATTATAGTATTACGTACAAAAACAATTTTAAATCCAAAAAATTTTTCTGGTGTGCACAGAGTGTGCGGTATAAGATTCTTAGGGTAATATTGCTCTATATATACACACTGTTGATCTGCTGCGGACGTTTCGTCGTGCCAAGCGCCTAGATTCAGTTTTTGTTTTTTTTATTAATCAACATTTACAACAGATGAATATACCCTGTGAGCATCTAAAATTTTTAATTTTGAATATTATAACCCAAGAGAGAAACTTGAACTCTAGAGAGAAAATCTTATTAACTTGAATTCATTATAACTCAACCCCTAAATCCTAAAATCTTAATCCTAAATACATATAATATACCCTGTGAATATATAAATTTTTAAATTTTTAAATATTATATAACTCAAAAGAGAAGCTTAAACCCTAGAAAAAAAATTTATTATTTCAAACTCATTATAATCCAACTCTTAAATTTTAAAATCTTAAACTATAAATACATATAATATACCAAAAGAAAATTAAAAAAAAAATAAAACAAAAATTATCACTCCCTGACTTCAGGCTCCCCAAACATAAAAACAACATTTCTTATATTATTTAAATAACAAAAATAACACGGACAAATTAAAAACATACTTTTTTATTATCATATATATTTTTAAAAATAGCACTCAAAATTACTTCACCTTATCAAAATTTTTATATAAAAATTATTTTTATATTAAAATATATTTTATTAACTTAGTCAAAATTAATAAAAATATTCCAATTTGGTTATGAAATACTTTTTAAGCAATTCTTATATTCTGTTTCTCCTTATTCGTTTGTTTTTAAAAAAGAAAAAGAAAATCAAATTTACGTAGCTTACAAAAAATTGAGCAATTGATTCAAAATAAAATTGATTAGACTGATTTAATCGAAACCAATTGAATCGTCTAAGAGCTGATAAAATATTGATTAGTTTAATTTTCAACTAAAATTTTTTAATAATTATATTTTAAATTTGATCGATTAATTTAATTTAATTTTTATTTAAAGAACTATTAAAAGAAAAAGGAAGCGTTAGGCGTGGTGTGGGTGAATGATGATGTTGGTTACGAATCCAAAAGTAAAGGGCGACCTAGCACATCATATCACTCACTCACAGCCCCCTACCTTACCTATCTATCTATAATGTCTATAATGTGCCTTTGCCCGCCCATGCTCCGTTCTGTTATAGCGACGCGGCTTCCCCTGGCGACCATGGAAACAGCTCAACTACCATCCCCCCTCTTAACTAGCAACGCTCCAAATTCCGCCGATGCAAATCACAATGATATCCATTCAATTAATTACTTATCCATATAACAAAAAATAAAACAAAACAAAATATTAGGGCATCTCCAATCTAAAGTTTTTAAAAGATTTATGAAATAAAAAACTGAACAAAAATATTTTAACTACTGTGGATTCAAAATTTGAAGTTTATAATTCACGTGAAATTTTAAAGCTATTTTTTTATCTCAAAATTGATATAATATGTATATAGTCATACAATTATACGTTATAAATTTGACCACACAAAATAAGTTTTGTATGATTAAGCATATTGATTTTCTTTTTTTTTTTTTTTTTTTGTAGAACTCTAAAGAGCCTTCTCTTAATTTGAGAAACCACCCATAAAACAGATAATAACCATTAAGATAAATGGGCCTATTCGATCAGATAATTGCAAAAATATTAAAAAATGACATCTAGAGAAATATTAAATGGACGTTTCTTAAAAAAAAATTACCCTTGACCTAGCATAGCTACTATAATTGTGAAGATTAGTCAGTAGATGTTATAACATTTAGAAACTACCTAGTAACTATTACAATGGGTTTATGTGAGTTTAGAGTTTAGGTTTATAATAACTATATAATAATTTTTACAACTGTTCTATTATGATTTTAATAAACTTTAAATAATTTGAAAAGTTAAGACATAATATTTTGATATAATAGCGTTCAGAACTCTAAATCCTAAATCCTAAACTGGATAACTTCTATGCATTGTAATAATTGCTCATAGTTTATACACATTGTATTAGCTATTCGATAGCTTCTACACGGTGTAAACCATAAACTCTAAATCACTAGATAGCGACTATAATAGCACTGGATCAAAAAGTATTTTCAAGATAAAATGAATAAAGCGGCATCGATTTATAACATTTAGAAGGCCTTTTAATTTTTGCCCATAACTCAATCGAAAATAACAAATAAAAAATGATCCGAGACAAAGAATACTATTGACAATATATGTATATTATATAGGGTGGATTATCTATAGATTAAACATTGCAATAGATAGGGAATGCGACACCCATCGGATTCCTATATAATCAAGCCACGCAATGGAATGCCTAGTCAACAAGGAAATAATGATGACTGATGATGCGAGATGTAAAGGAGGGCACATAATGTCTTGGAAAAAAAATACAAGCATATAAAAGTTTATATATAATTCAACCCATTCAAAATTATATAATAAATATACAATACATCATATTCGTGCTAAAAATAAGTAATTAAATGTCAAGAAAAATAAATGAAGCTCTATAGGATTCATTCACTACATCACTACACCAGAAGAGATTTTGCACTCAATTTTATCAATTACCAAAACAGTTGCATATTTCAAATCGAGCGAACCGACTAAAAACATGTTGCCACTCGACTCGGTAAGATTTAGATTCGATTCCAACCGCATAAGATGCAAGTTGCATATTTTTTTGTTTGCCCCCTAATCAATAGCTTACCTCCTCCTTTTGTCCAGTTCATTGTGCAGCCACTCTTGTCACCGTCCCTACACCTCTCCTTTCTTCGATGAAACAATGTCCTCCTGTTGAAAACCAAACAAAACAAGTTCAGATCGCATATGACACGCTTTATTTCTCATTCAAATGATGCGAGCTCGAGCAGGTAAAAGAACCAAGAGAGTACTGAAATTTGCTTCGTCTATTTGGTATGACACCATGAATGATTTTGTGTTCTTACTCCTTCAGTTATGTTTTACTGACCCAAGAACGTCTCTTTACCTGACCAAATTAAAGACATTCTTTTATGCAAAGGTGCCTTCATGATTTAGAGGAGTAAGGATGTTCACTTAGACATGTCTGGCTTAAGGTTTATAGAGTTCAGAATCGTTCACGTAGATGAGGAGAAATGGAGTGCCTCCAAAAGCAAACCCAACCCCCCTCTCGTGACAGTCTCCGTACCTCTGCAATCACTGGCAAAGTATTGATTAATATCACATGATAGGTCAACAATGCAGAAGCTCAAATGAAGTATACTGCAAAGAGTTTAACCAAATGGGCGCACACCTCCCGCAGTGAAATAAACAAATAACCAAATGAGTAGTTGCTGCATTAAATTGGTATTATAAATGCATCTCTCAGACATTCCAAAACATCGTAGCAAAAGGTGATTACGCTCACGATGCCTCTCATATCTCGTCCACATGTTATATGAAGGAAGGTAAATCACAGGGTGGGGGGAGTTTTTCGCATGCTCAAAGTGTAGAGTGCATAGCAATGGGATGGTCTTCACTAAATAATGAGTACAGGTAAAAGAACAATCAATAATAATAATCTCCTGCTTGTTACTAAACTTTTTGTCTTGGGTTTCTGGCCCTTTTTTCTCTTAAACAAACAAATTGCATGGGTGCAGATATCCATTATGCTCATGCTCATGACTCATCTGCGTTAAGTGTTGAATCCAGGTTCCAATCATAAATTGTATTAGTGATTTTGTAAATGGCAAATTGTATTAAATTGTAAGGTTCTTATTAAAAAATATTTTTAAAAAAAAGTCAAAAAAAAAAAAAAAAAAAAAAATCAACCTCCGATTCAATTGCATTCTACTACAAGGGAGAAAAACCCCTAATATCATATATAACATGTTTTAGGAGATGTTGGTGTTCTCCCGTGTAGATTAATTGTGTGAAACTATATACTTGCTTGACTATATCCTATTAATGCCAAAGTTAATAAATAAAAATTGGTTGTTTGGTATCAAGTCTGTTCGTCTATACAGTTCAAACTGTTTTGGGTGTGTGACTTGAATCAAATCGTGCGAATTAAATTTGAAATTATGATTCTGATAACCATAGTGAAAACTAAGCAGCTAATAGTGCATATATATGCTTCCATGTGTATGAAGTATTTAGTGTCACAGGTTAGAGCTAAATGACATCAGGAGTGCCTGTTTAGGACCAAGGCACCAGTGGAGAATTTAGCACAACCAAAAGGACAAAATGCTTGAGTCACCGTGGATTCACTAGCCGGACCGCACGTCACATGTTGATGGTGCGAATGTGGAAGCACATGTTAACTAGAAGAAGGGGAAGGGGAAGGGAAGGGGAAGGGGAAGGTTTAAAATAATTATGTTGTCTTTCCTTTTGGGCAAATGATATTATCCACTGACTCTATAATTACAATGCCACCATCTTTTCCTCCTCCGACACCTTAGTTTGTTTCATCATTTGAGCAAATTTATATTTTCTCTCTTCGTATCTTTCTTTCAAGTAAAATAAGAAAATTTATCATTGTCAAGTAAACAATGCAAAGAGGAGAACAAAGTTGAATTAAAACCATGCTTACTACTCTCTATGCTACTCTTAGAACCTTTCAAGTAAACAGAACCTAAAGCATCCAAAGAAGATAATAAGGCCGATAAGGTACCTTCGGAACAAATTTGACACCCATGATGCTGGTCTACTTCCTGTCGTATGCGATTCATTCTGTCCAAAACCTGGTTGTCTCTGCTCAAAAGAAGACAACGCGATGAGCATTCATTGGGAGTGGTGTGCATTTATTGAGAAAAGCCCCCGTCTTCTACTGGGTGAAAAACAAGTTAAGAAGTTAGGGACAAATTTTGAGGACGGAGTTGTCTGACACTGTCCACTATAAGCAGGTAAATAACACAAGAAAGAAACATTATCCCTTTCAATTCTAGTGAATCCTGTGATCAATGGCACTGATGGAAGCCAGCAAAGCCAACATGCAGCCAAATGATTCGCAGAACGAGGCACTGAGCAAGAGAATAGCAATGAGCAACAGTGGTGATATGATCAAAAGACAGACATGGCTCATACTTACAGCTGGCGTCTATTCAAGAACCGTATCAGGACAGGATATCAAAAATGTCGAATAGGAAAACCAAATGAACTTGGGTTCGAGTAATAGCTTGAGCTCCAGGACTAAATCTGCTGAATGTCAGGCAGCATCAGCTTGTCGATCATTTTGGCAATAGATGATTGCAGCGGTGCACATCCCCACCACGCCTAATATTAACAACAAGCAACTGCACATGGCTTTTATGGACAAGAAAACACATTAGCAAGGAACACAGATAAAGAGGATAACGTGATTTGAAAATTTTGAACTCATGGAGTAACAGCAACAAAATCACCTCAAATCAACAGCAATCTGGTCTTCAGTTCCAAATTGTTCTCGTTCCTAACCATTCAGTGCACAGAGTTTACTGTTGTCTGTACATCAAAACTGCCCTTCTTCATATTTTCTGCTTAAGATGACAGAAGTTTTGTTTGGATGATCAGATGCCCTTGTTGGGTTCGCTACAAGTCCCAACTAGAACCATTAGATACAGGTTTTGGAAACTGCAAAAGGGTCATGGAAACATTTTGCTTCAAGATCATTTTTCAGCAATTTAGTGCTTCAATGACAAGTCAAAGAAAATTACTACAACTCAAGAGTTAAGATAGGCTTGTCCAAATGGGAATCACTGAAGTATACTACATTTCATTATATATCTATCAAAAGTCAGATTAAATTGCAAGACAAACCAATGAAAATTACAAAAGAGTTAAAGATTTCCATGATGAATGAAAACTTAAAGGCACTGGCAGTTTCAAATACCATAAACTTGTCCAAAAGGCAACCATTGAAGTATACTACATCACACAATAAATCTAGCACCAATCTTATTCGAGATATCTTCAGTTTCTTTCCAGCATAAAAGGAGTACTAGTCACAGATCATTGTACAATAGATGACACCTGTTGTCATAACTTTCTGAGCAACAGGTTGAATGAGATCCCATTACTAATTAGAGTAAACAATTAGTGTTTCTTGAATGACAAAATATCTTCAGTTCCCTCACAATTTATAGAAAATGGAAGCTTGAAAATCTATTCAAATTAATGGACGCTTCTTGTCCCACTGCACCATTCTCCTGATTTTATCTGATGAAGCCCAATAACACTCTAGCTAAATAATTCTGATGTGAAATGAATCGGTGGTCGGCACCTTCTATGATCTGTAACTTATGGTTGATAATTAACTTATCAAATTCAAAAGCATCTTCTTGTGGTACAACATCATCCTCTGAACCATGAACTGTCAAGACCCTACAATTTTTATCAATTGAAAGACATGCATCGTGCATGTCTGTGCTCAGACGATCAATCAAGCTTTCCCTGGTCACACAATAAATAAATCTTCCCATCTTGTCCATAACATCAATGAACCCATCCTTTTTTATTCTTTCCATAAAATCCTTTCCAAGACGCTCCTCAATGCCTTTTTTCAAGTCAAAACGACCAGAAATATTAACAACTCTATGAATATCATGAAATTTGGAAGCATATAGGAGGACCACATTTCCCCCCTTGCTATGCCCAACAATAGCACGCACTTCACGATTCTGCCCAGAGAAGAACTGAGTTACAGCCCGCAAGTCTTCTACCTCTTTCCAATAGTTACCATACTGAAATGTACCGTCGCTCTCTCCATTCCCAGAAAAATCAAACCTAAATACACTGATGTTCTCAGAAACTAGAGCATCAGCAAGGTTAAGAAGTGTTTTGCTTTCTTTTGAGGATCTAAAACCATGGCAAAAAATTACAAGCTCTGAAGAACCAGCTTCTTGTATAACTCCCACAAGATTCTCTCCGTTAGTGTTTCTTATCACCAACTTCTCTTGCAACATAGTGGAAGCTTCAATTTGAGAAGAAGGAAATTGTGTTATTAGCCCTTTCATATTGTTGGATGATCCATCAGTATAGATGAACTGCATTCAAGATGCGGAAGGTAAGTATAACTCAAAAGTGAGTAAATCTTATCCCTAGAACTCACTGGAAATATCTGTGTAATATGTAATATACCAAAATCTTCACCAAAAAAAAAAAACATACATTAGCATTGGTTAATATAAGTACCCCACAGATGACACAAATAATGACCAAGGCAATTGGAACTTTGACTAGAACATATTTCTTTGCACACAAAATGAAAGGAAAAAAAAACAAAGTTACACGAGTCTACTATAACATCCTAGAAAGTTTCATATTCTAGAGGATAAACCTGATATAATTTGGAACCAAAACCAATATAGAAGAAGGGTTGTTTTAATCCTTGGATGATATCATATAATAAAAAATTATGAAGAAAAACATTACTAGGATGTTGGTGGTTTGCCTTGTGGTAATAACTAAAGATAACAATAGCCACTGGTGGCTGTTAATTTTTCTGGTTTTATGCTATAAAACCAAAGATTGATAGCCTTAAAATTCAAAAATTGTAGTCAGCAAAAAGTCTCGAGCATGGCCAAAAATGTCTGTTGGTTTCTAGTAGAAGCATATTATGAGTAAATAGAAAGTAAATTTGCTCATCAGTATCGTTTTTTCCCAAACCACTGTCTACCTGATGCCAACGTCATTGCCACAACTAGGAAAAACTAAAGTCGGGGATGTGACGATGCATTAGAAATTTTGAACATCAAGTACCATGGCCGAGGATAGGCAATGTTCTTAGCCATGAGAGGAGAAGAAAAATAAGAGGAAGTTTGAATGCGTTATTGATGTAAAAATACAACTACACAAATACTGTGTGTGTGTGTGTCTACATACGAAAATATTAGCCTGCACACCTTTATGTGTGTGAACCGTGGGCGACATCTGACGTGGAAAGCCAACGCATCACTCATTCAAATTTTTTATTCATTTTTCTCTCTCCTGCATGCATACAGAGCTGTTCTTTAAATAACAACTCTGCATGTGAGCTGTTCTTTGAAGAACAACTCTGCATGCAAGAACAGCTCTGCATGTAGTGTTGGTCTTTGAAAAACAGCTCGCATGCAGATTTGTTCTTTAATTGCATGTAGGAGAGAGAAAAATAACTAAAAAATTTGATTGAGCGATGCGTTGGCTTTCCACGTAAGACGTCGCCCACGATCGTGCACATAAAGGTGTACATGCTAAAATATATATATATATATATATATATATATATATATCGGACTAGTTTCCACGCCTCATTTCCGCGACTGAGACGACTCGGGGCGTCTGGAATCACTGGGGGTTCCTTGATTCCTGCGCCATGAGTCGTCTCAACCTCAGAAATGTGGCACGGAAACGAGTCGAGCAGCTGTGGGAGACATTCGACATGGGCGACACGGCTAAAATCAAAATTTTTTAATCCCTCTCATCTGTATGCAACAACTCTCTTCTCTCTCCTTTGATTGCATGCAAGGTGGTGTTGGTTTCAACAAACCAACACCAAGGTGGTGCTTACACCACCAAACCGGCAATATCCACCTTAGTAGGGGTGTCAAAAATGAACCCAATTCGACGACCCGACCCGAATTGACCTGAAAAAAATTACGTTCGGTTGGGGATTTTCGGGTTCTGGTTGGGTTCGAGTTGGAGGGCTTTCGGTTGAAAATTTTTAGATCATGTTCAAGTTGACTTGAATTTAGGGTTTAGTGGAATTTTAAGGTTAAATTAAATTTTATTTCGAAAATTAAGATGTTTTTATGTATATTAATATCAATATTAGTATGATAATAATGGAGTATCGAAATAAAAGTGGAGAATTATTGGAAAATTTGACCAAAAAAAAAAAAGTTATTTTGAATCGGATTATTTGGGCTATTCGGGTCAGGTTCGGGTTTGTTGTGTCTAAAAGGATTCACATATTTCCACAATGACATGATATTATCCACTTTGGGCTTAAGCCCTCGTGGCTTTGCTTTTGGACTCTACCCAAAAGGCCTCTTGCCAATGGAGATATCTTACATATTTTTAAACCATGATCTTTTTCATATCTATCTAATATGAGACTTTGATTGTATCATAATAATCCTCCCTTCAAATGAAGGACGACCATTACTCTCATAGTTCAGGCCTCCCTTGTAAGCGTCCGGTCACTCCGAGCCTCCCCGCAAACATATGATCACCCTTGACCTCCTCCGGGCCTCCCCGCAAACATCCGCACTCGGTTACATTTACTTGCTCCGA
>JBAMIE010000001.1:103650-117036 GCA_037177295.1 Kaempferia parviflora | reverse complement strand
TTTTTTTTCCTTTGGTTTTTTTTTTTTTTTTTTTTTTTTTTTTTTTTTTTTTTTTTTTTTTTTTTGGGTTACATAACAGTTTCAAATTTAGGCACAATCAGTTTTTTTTTTCTTGTCATTCCATACAGTTTTTGGTGTCGGACTTGGAACCTATCATCTTCTTTAACAGTGGATCTTGTTTGGTCAGGATAAATAGATTTTCCTTACTGCACTCTATGATCTTTAAAATTACAAAAGTTGTTTCATCAGGAATTTCAAATTGTGAGATGACTTTCAGTCTTTGAGCCAATGTGTACCTTTCAGTATCATTTGCTTGTTTCCTTGTCCTCGTTGTCTCCTTACATTGCATCAACTCCTCCATCTTTTGTTGTATCACTGACATTGCAATTTGTAACAATTCCTTACTGTACGTTTCTCAATTTTTTTCAACTTTAAAAATTGGTTTTTTGTCAACCAAAGCTTTCTAATCGACTTCAAACCATGAGCCCAGTAGTGTGCTGTGTGATTGATTGAACGCTGAAATGTAATATTGTTCCCTCTTTTCTTTTTTGGCAGGGACATCAATTGACCAGGGCATTGCTTATCTCCTAATGTTGGTGGCCTTGGTCCTGACCTACCTCATCCACCCCTTGGATGCCTCCTCCCCCTACAAGCTCTTCTAAGCCTCTTGGGAGTAGTACATTTTCTGCTTGTGAGGGAGGAACTGCTTCTTTTTTTCTCGTACTGAATGTAATCTGGATCCATGTGGTTGTGTAGTGTTGAATTTGAACTTTTAATAGAATCATCATTTTGATTTGTCCCTAATTTTCTTGTTATCGATGTCACTTATTATAGTTTGTTCACTCATGAAATGTTGCAAGTAACCTGGTGGTTTGGGGAAGAGATTTGCAGCATCATGTTTGATGTTCTTTGTCATTCATGTCCCTTATCATATCTCCACAAACGTAATTAATATTGCGCAGTCGGGAGATTTAGAGCTTCGATACTGAAGCATCATGTTGATTTGTCCTTAATGTTATTGTCATTAATGTCTCTCATCATTTCTTCACTCATAAATTAGTGCATTGAGGCAGCAAGAACTGCAGTTCTTTTACCTGAACTCATAATATTATGGTAACTCACCTTGGACTATTGTCTATAGTCCACCTGAAGAGGACATGTGGGGACTTAGGAGCTGGAAGAAGTGTTAGTTTATTGTTCTTATTTTTGTGTTTTTTTTTTGTTTAAGAATAAATATGAAACATCCTACATTTAATGATAGATGAATTGCCGTATATTTTTTTTTTTCTTTTTTGCATGTTTATCAATTTAAAATTGTAAGTTTGCCAATTTGTTTATCGATTGCTGACAAAATAATTCTAATGACTTATGTACCAAATTAAATTTATATTAATATTGTTGAAAGGAGAAAGAGCTGCAAGATGCTTTGTGAAATTACATACATACATACCTCTGGAAAACCTAATTTTCGAGTTTCAACTTTTAAGATGGCGACAAGACTGAACAATCGGGTTCAAGTCTAGAGTTTGGAATTGCATGTAAAGCCACACCAAGTTTTTTCCTAATCCTTTAGCTCTGAGATTATAGAACTTGTTTGTTGGTATTTATGTAAACTTATATTTAATTACAAGGTGGGAGCTTCACACGGCAGCATGCATGTGCTCCAGTTAATTTTATGGCAAATGGCAGTGTCCAACGCAACGCAAGTTCATGCATTACTTGATGTAAGGCAGATGCTACAAAATGTACACTATCGCCATGCTGTCTCTCACATGGTGGGGGAGGGAAAGCACATGGCTGATGTTGTTGATCATGATAATTTGCACTGTTGGTTCTCAAGGATGCACAACAAGACACTGCCCTCTCCATCAATGAGACTAGTGGTCTGGTCTGTGCACATGCAACAGAGAGCAAAAGAATTCATGAGTTTGAATGAATTACATTATATCTCTGAACCCAAAGTCACGTTACTACAACAACTTTACTATGGTAGCTACAAGACTTCCTAAGGATGATAATACCACAAAAAATGAAGAGCAGTTTTCCATGAATTCTTGTTATAAATTGTGTTGCACACAATATTAACTAAAATTGTAAGAGAGAGACTGTAATTTCACAGGCCTTGTATTGCCGGCAACACTTTTTCTTCTTATTATATAGAACTGGCTGCTTCCAGCGCATCATCCAATACAACCTATCGACGGAACCACCAACACTAAACAAAACACAAACAAAAACGCTGGACCCTACATTTTATGACGCCACCCGCCCGCCTAAACCTAGCAACTGACAATTTTGTTTTCCTTAAGCAGTTACTTTCTGGACTAAATCCTCACAGGATGCAGAAAGGGTGTCATCACTACTAGTACCCACATCTTTCATTAGATATTTGTCCACCTGTGCAGCAGCTTGCCGGCCCTCATTGATGGCCCAAACGACCAGTGACTGGCCTCGCCGGCAGTCCCCAGCTGCAAAAACTCCGTCTACGCTGGTTGCAAAATGACCATACTGCGCCTTGAAGTTAGATCTGTTGTCTCGCTCTAGACCCAATCGATCAGCAATTGTCTGCGTGGTCAGGATGATGATAGCACAAGTCAGTGATCAACACTTGTTGATCAAGAAATGGAGATCACTAAATGATGAATAACTTGATTAAATCGATGATTCGTGTTGAAGATATTGTGTTGTAATAAAAACTCACCGATTCTGGACCAAGAAAACCCATAGCTAAGAGGACCAGATCAGCTTCTATAGTCTCCTCGGAGCCCTTGATTTCCTCGAACTGGAATTTCCCACTGCTATCCTTTCCCCAACGGACACGGACCAACTCAAGGCCCTTGACTACTCCATTTTCATCTCCCACAAATCGCTTGGTCAGTACTTCATATGTCCGTGGGTCTTTTCCAAACTTGGATGTTGCTTCTTGATGGCCATAATCTACCCGGAAAATGCGAGGCCACTGAATGGAAAAATAATTAGTAAACTGTGTCGGGTGATATTTGGAAAACTAGAACAGGAATTGACAACAAATAGTAAGTTCAAATACTGAAATTCATACACAAAATATGTTTCCAAATAAAGCTCGATGTTTTATTGTCTATGAGAATTACTAAGTTTAAAAAGGCAATCGAAAATACTGCATGAATTCAACTAGCACAATATTATGTTTCTTCAATGTTTATCCTCATAATTGCGGAAAAATAATGGGATTGAGGAAAGAGATGAACCTGTGGCCATGGATTTCCTGGTGCTCTTTCCTGAGGTGGCTCAGGTAGAAGTTCTAGGTTCACAATGTTTGTACAGCCATGTCGAATGGATGTTGCAATACAATCCGTTCCTGTATCTCCTCCACCAATCACAATCACTTTCTTCCCTTCAGCCGACAAATACTTACCATCCTGTAGATTGCTATCGAGCAGGCTTTTAGTGTTTGCATGGAGAAATTCCATTGCAAAATGAACTCCAGAGAGTTCTCGTCCAGGAACAGGAAGATCCCTATTAAAGAATTCCAAAGGAATATAATTAAGCACCATGGATGGATAAGATGTGAACAACTTTTAAAAAATAGCAACTGCAAAACAAAGACCAGAACTTTGATAGAAATCTTAACCAGCTTAATTTGGACTAGGTTTCATCAACCCTACCAAAATTTATTACTTCATTACCAGGGAAAAGACCATCAATATCTATCAATAGATGACCAAAATGCATAGCATAGTTTGTCCTGGAATAGTGCCTAGTTTATGATGCTATCTCAAAACACGTCCGCCTTATTAATTCAATCACAGTTCCGTTATTACACGGAGAAAAAAAAACTTTCTAAACAATAAACCAGTTTTTCAAAAAATTGTCAATAAGGATCATGTATTTGTTAAAAATAGTAACATGAGTTAAAGGATAATAATGAACCAGTATTCAAAGAGCAATTTACCTTGGCTTAGTAGCTCCAGTAGCCAAGACTATTGCATTATTCTGAGAATGGAGAAGGTCAAGGGAGAACTTACGATCTGTTCCCACATTAGCGTTTACCACAAAATTAACACCTTCCTTGGCCATTAGGTCCACACGGCGTTGAACTATCTCAACCTTGTCAGCCTTCATGTTCGGAACGCCATACATCATAAGTCCTCCAATTCGGTCAGCACGCTCATAAACAGTGACTAAATGACCCATTTTATTTAACTGATCAGCAGCAGCAAGTCCAGCTGGACCGCTACCAACAATGGCAACTCTCTTTCTGCATCGGTTATACAAAAGTTATCAATACCTCAAGTATCTATATTCACTATACAAGTCAGGAAGTCTATTATTTCTCATTAATAAGTTACAATTTCATCAGCACAAAATATAATCAGTCACGCAAAGCAAAGATTACAAAAACCAATTGTTAGCATAATAATTTGAGGCCACAGACACATTTCTCTTCTGTGTTAACAAAGCCCATGAAACAAAGAAAGATATTATAATAGTAGTCAGTGTACTAACTTGAGATCAGAGTCACAATTTAGAATCAGAACTATTACATGCAAGGACATTATAAGATGACATTGACATCCATTTCAGAACATGATTGTTTATAATTTAACTTGTCGAAGTCACAGATATTAGTCATAAAGTATCAAGTAGATGGTAGTAAAAAAACTACCCTAACTGATAGATTTCGACATATAGATGCAAAAAACCCAACCAAGGAACACAAATTCTTTGGCCTCGACTGAACCACTAGCTGCGTTGTCACAAAATCTATCATTAAATGAATGATTGTTCAGGAAAGTTGTTTACCCGGTTCTTTTTTGTGGAGGATGAGGGACCATCCATCCTTCTTCAAATGCTTTGTCTATGATTGCACACTCTATACTTTTAATAGAAACTGGGTTCTCAATTATGCCAAGAACACATGACCCTTCACAAGGAGCAGGGCAGACTCGGCCAGTAAATTCTGGAAAGTTATTTGTCTCGAGAAGTCGATCCAATGCTTCATGCCACCTATTTTGATGAACCAGTTCATTAAATTCAGGTATTTTGTTTCCAAGTGGGCACCCAGAGTTTTCCTGCAAAAACAATTTAGTAAAACGAATAAAATTGCTATGCTAAGTCATAGATGATTGAACATTTCCAAGGTAAGATATAAATGGACTAATCATACTTTAGCAGTGTTAAAAAAGGAAGTAATAACAGAATATGACATGCAAACATCCAGGAAAGACAGCTGAGTTCGTGTTGAACCCAAAAGTACCAAAAGAATGAAGGGTCTAAATGAGTGTTCTGGTTTGACCAGACTCTTAGGTTATCAAGTGTAGTATCAAAATGGCTGTTCTAGTTAATGCCTTTCGAGCATTTAAAAGTAAAACTAATACACTCGATCAGAAAAACTTGTATAATAAAAGAGGAAGAAAACAAACTTTTTTACTAAGAAGACAAATAAAAGTGTCACATCATGTGACATCCAGAAAATTGTTCTCTGCATGCTCACCAGGATTAATATTGGGTTCTCATCTATATAGGATCAAAATGGGACTCTCATTTTATGCACTTTATGCTTTAGACTCAAGTACGCCTTCATGCACTTGGCTTTAAACACTTAATCAATATTCTCTTGTACAAATAATAGAATTGTCTAGGAGCCAATAAATGAACACTGACCATGGTAGAGTTTCCAGAATATATTAATAGCATTTGGAATAGCAACTATTTATACAATAAAGTACATGATCTGTTAATTATAAACTGTGAAATGAAAGGTATAAGCAGAACACAATAAACTGAAATGTATCAGCGCGTCAACTGTTAGCATTTTTTTCCCAGCCAAATTTTGCAAGATCATCCAAGCCATAACTTCAAGATTCTAGAGCACTAACATCAGTAAAATTGAAATATGGCAACAAAATGGATCATCATTATTTAGAATATAAAAATTGGAAAAACACAGTTGTGAATAATCAAGTCAATCTTCTGGTAAAGATAAGTAATATCACCTGATGACAAAAAGGTGTCCCACAGTCCATGCAGCGAGCAGATTGTGTTTTCATCAGTGGTCCAGGCTTCAACTCATTAGCAACTTCTTTCCAATCTTTGATTCGATCACTAGGATCCCTATATGAAATACCTTCTCTCTCATAAGCAATAAAACCTCGATGCTTCACAGCATTGTCCACCTGTGTTGGCCTTTTTGCTGCAGCCAAATCCTCTTTCTGCAAAATTCAATGAATTACTCTTCTTTTGCTACAGAACTATGAATCAATTCCAATCAGAAAAAATGCCATCAAACTTGAATATCAGAATAAATAATGCACGGAAGGTAACCAAATCAAAGACAAAAAGTACTTCACATTTACCTTTGCAATCAAAGATGCTGCAGCCAGTTTCTTGAGTTCTTCAAATGCATCCTTCTCCATCAGCTCTTTTTCTTCTTGCTCCTCAGATTCTTTGAGATTTTGTTCTTCTTTTATTTTCTGAAGAACCCTTTTATAATCCCTTGGAAAGGCTTTCACAAACTTGGGCAGTAGAGACTCGAAATCAGAAAGGATTTCCCTTGCCAGAACACTGCTTGTATGGCGTTGGTGTTGTTGAATCATCATTCTCAATGTTGTGATGTCTTCTTCATCCTCAACCTCTTCAAGATCGACCAACTCAGGATTGCATCGTGTCTGAAACATCCCATCCACATCAAAAACATAAGCAACTCCACCACTCATACCAGCAGCAAAGTTTCTCCCAGTTTTCCCAAGAATAACAACAGTACCACCAGTCATATACTCACAACCATGATCGCCAACGCCTTCAACAACTGCTCTAGCACCTGAGTTACGGACACAAAATCTCTCAGCAGCCATTCCATTGAAATAAGCCTCCCCATTTGTGGCACCATATAATGCAACATTACCAATGACAATATTTTCTTTTGGATCAAATTGGCTTTCTCTTGGTGGATAAACTACAATTTTGCCACCAGATAATCCTTTCCCGACATAGTCATTGCTGTCACCTTCAAGCTCAAGTGTAATTCCAGCACAGAGAAAAGCTCCCAGACTCTGACCAGCACTTCCAAATAGCTTAATATGGATTGAATCTGTAGGCAACCCTTTCAATTTATAAAGTTTAGAGACCTCATGGCTAAGCATGGTACCAACAGCACGGTTTAAATTGCAAACTGATGTCTCAATATAAACAGGCAAGCCTTTTTCAAGAGCAGCTTTTGATGAAGAGATAAGCTTCTGATCCAATACCATGTCCAGTCCGTGATCTTGCTTCTGAATGCAATATTGAGCCGCTCCAGGCCGAATATCAGATGCAGGCCTAAGAAGCAACGAAAGATCGATATTTCTCAATTTCTCATTGCTGCTAGCCACTTCCATATCGATCTCAAGCATGTCGGCACGACCAACCATCTCAGTCATGGTCTGAAAGCCCAATTGAGACATTATTTCACGGACTTCCTCTGCCAACATAAAGAAAAAGTTTATAACATGTTCAGGTTCCCCAGCAAATTTTTCACGAAGAACAGGATCTTGCGTGGCAATTCCAACAGGGCAAGTATTTTTGTGACACTTCCGCATCATGATGCAGCCAAGTGTTATCAGAGGTGCAGTGCTAAAACCAAACTCTTCTGCACCAAGTAGTGCTGCAATTGCAACATCTCTTCCCGTCTTTAACTGCCCATCTGTTTGCAATACTGTTCGCCCACGAAGGTTATTTGCCACTAGAGTTTGGTGTGTCTCAGCCAATCCAAGCTCCCAGGGCAGACCAGCATTTTTTATGCCAGTCCAACGAGAAGCTCCTGTGCCTCCATCATGCCCAGATATCAAAACATGGTCGGCATGCCCTTTTACAACACCACTGGCAACTACACCAACACCAGCCTCAGAGACTAGCTTAACACTGATTCTGGCACCAGGATTTGAGTTCTACAAAAAACAAAAAAAGGAATTTTTACAACTTGTCAGAGATATATAAAAAGGAAACTCTTCATGCAAGTGAACAAAGATTCAAAGTACACTAAGGAAATAGAAAAAGGACCAGTAATGTAGATTAAATACCTTAAGGTCGAAAATAAGCTGCGCAAGATCTTCAATCGAGTATATATCATGGTGTGGTGGAGGGCTAATAAGACCAACACCAGCAGTGGAATTTCTTGTGACAGCAATATCACCAATAACTTTATGGCCGGGAAGTTCACCTCCCTCGCCTGGCTTGGCTCCCTACACAGCAAGAGAAAGTTATAAAAACAAAAGGTAATGATAAGAAAAATAAACATTAGAAAAATATGGCCTCACCAAATTGCAAAGGTATTCATCATTACAGATACAAAGACATAATTAGTGCTCTGTGGCTCAGCGTCCATCTGTCCATGAACAGAGATTCATAAACAGTAGGAACTTACGTTCCAATAGGTGGAAAGGAGGTAGAGCATTTCCATTGTTAAGTATCGGGCAGTGAAAAACTACTAGCTAGGACACTAAGATTGTTGTTATTACCTGAGCCATCTTTATCTGAAGTTCATCAGCTTCACTCAGGTAGTAGCTTGTTACTCCAAACCTACCACTTGCAACTTGTTTAATAGCACTCCTCTTTGGATTCCTCGAACCATCCTGCAGAGGCTCCATACGAGAAGGTTGCTCGCCTCCCTCACCTTCAAAAGAGCAAAATAGAATCTGGTTGAGCAATATAAATAATAAACCATCCATCTCTCAGCTCCAAATGTTGCCCAATCATTAACAAGAAAGAGCATAAGATCCATAAAGCAAGCAGACAGTAGTCATGGAAAAATTTTCAAGTGCTATTAGCAATATATAAAAAGAAGCACAAGACCTTACATATCCATGCATGCTTCAGATTCAAAAGAAGGATCTAAGCTGACTAAAAAGGTTAAACAGCTTTCATGTGTTCAACAACTAGCAGCAAAATATACGAAAAAAACTGTAACACATCACAAAGAAACATTTCATGAATGATGAACACTTAATATCCTTTGCCAGAATAAAATGATTTATCAAACTGCAGGATTAACAAGAGCTACAAGTTCCAGTTAGTGTATACTTAAAACAGTTGATGCTAGTAATCTGTTAATAAATTAGACACAGGATCTTAAGTAGTAATAAGGTCATACCAGTATTAGATTTGCCTCCAATTCTATTCATTGCAATTGCAAGGGTAGTATGTGCTTCCAATGATATTGAACCATAACTCATAGCTCCAGTGCAAAAGCGTTTGACAATCTCACTAGCAGGTTCAACCTCGTCCAAAGGAATCTTCTGAGTGTCATCTTTAAACTTCAGTATTCCACGAAGGTTGCAAGCCCTATTCAGCTCCTGTATACGCCTGGAGTATTCTTTGTATGCTGCAACACTATTAGCTCTGGCTGCCTCTTGCAACTTAGCTATTGCAAGGGGATCATTAAGGTGAATTTCACCTCCTTTTCTCCAATGGTAATCCCCAGGATTAGGTAATGCTTCAGCACTACAGAGTGGTAATGGTCTGGTTGGAAATGCCAACTCATGAAGACGGAGTGCATCTCCAGCAAGCATTTCAAATGTTGCACCTTCAACTCTACTTGGTGTTCCTTTGAAGCATTTCTGTATAACCTCAGAAGAAAGTCCTAGAGCTTCAAAAATCTGTGCACCCTTGTAAGATGCTAGGGTGGATATCCCCATTTTAGCAAGAACCTTCATCATTCCATAGTTGCTTGCTTTAAAGTATTTCTTAACAAGATCCTCCCTTGAATGGAATTCTCCATCTTCTTTAGGAGGGATTTTGCCATCAATTTGCAACCGCCAAATTGCTTCTATGGCCAAATATGGGCAGATAGCATCTGCTCCAAACCCAACAAGAGTACAAAAATGATGCACTTCACGGGGCTCAGCAGATTCAATCAGCAATCCTACCTGTGTCCTCTCAAGTGTAGAGACTAGATGTTGATGGACAGCACCAACCGCCAAGAGGGAGCTTACAGCAACACGGTCAGAAGAAACACCTACATCATAATCTTGCATTCAGACACTTTTTACAATTTCTGAAGACAAAATGTCAAATCAGAAAGACAATAGTGACATAAAAACTGAAACAAATGAATAAGTTACATATGTCAAAATATTAAAATACCAAATAGCACTAGATAGTTATCATAAATGAACAAGATCATTAAAAGGACAATCTAGGGAAATCATGCAACATGACTTAAACAGTTGAAAAAAAGGCAAGCACCATAAGTTTCTGCAATTCTCACCTCTGTCAGACAACACAAGAGTTGTATAACCCTGATGGATAGCAGAACGAGCTTCCAAACAAATCCTATCCAAGGTTTCCTCCAAACCTTTTCGGCCTTGCTGTTTTGCATATGTGATGTCTAGTACTTTGCTGCGCCAACCTCTGTAGTTCATCTTTTTCATAGCTTCCATTTCATTAATGGATAGAAGAGGCCCCTTCAATGACAGACGATGGCACTGCTCTTCAGTGGTTTCTGTAAGATCCCCTTCAGGGCCAATCATACACTCCATGGATGTAACTATTTTTTCTCGAATCGGATCAATTGGAGGATTTGTAACTTGTGCAAACATCTGCTTGAAGTATTCAAAGCTAAGTTTCTCTCTATTTGACATCACAGCCAAGGGAGCATCATTTCCCATGGAACCTAGAGCTTCAGTAGCATCTTTTGCCATTGGCAGCAGCAGCATTTCCAATGCTTCAACAGTATAGCTGGAAGAATAGGGAGAGAAATTTTTCAGTGAAAATAGATAAAAATAGAAGTGAGTTGCTTTGCCAGATGTAAGTTACCCAAAGGCTTTGAGGGGTGCCAGAAGACCACGAAGTCCCATGTTGTCCATGTCCTCGTCAAGAGTTTGAGACTAAGAACAATTAGCAACCAAACATCAGTTTCTTGTATGCATAGCCAACACAAATGTAGCTTCCTCCAATAACATATAAACTTACTTGTGCAGTTCCATGGATGCTTGGAGGAATTCTTTCACTTTTAGGGATAGAATTGACAATGTCTTCAAGGCAAATCTTCTGTCTCCCAAGCCATTCTCCATATGGTCTAGCTTGTGAGTATTGCTTCTTAAGTGCCTCATCATCGACAACACTATGATTTTCAAAATCCACTAGCAACATCATCCCAGGGTTAAGTCTTCCTTTCCTTGCTACTTCAGCTGGAGCAATGTCTACGACACCTACTTCACTAGCCATGATAACACGACCACTATGTGTTATGTAAAACCGTCCAGGTCTCAGACCATTACGATCCAATGTTGCTCCAAGATAACGACCATCTGTAACTGTAAGAAAAAAGTAGCATGCATCTTCAGAATCAAAATTCTGCTAGAACAGTATCAGTAATAATTGCCATAGAATCTCACAAGATATGAGAGCAGGTCCATCCCAGGGCTCCATGAGAGCTGAGAAATATTCATAGAGAGCTTTTCTATCAGGATCCATATTCTTATCATTCTGCCATGCCTCAGGTATCATCATCATAACAGCTTCAGGAAGACTTTTGCCGGCACGAACCAAAAGCTCAAGGACGCCATCAAATGCCCCTGATATAAAATGAATTCAGATCAAGCTTCCAAATATAGAAATATGCACACAAATTGGCAAATGCTAAATCCTACCAGAATCAGATGAGCTAGCATCAACAATTGGCAAAAGTTTCTTCATTTCATTCTTTGACAAGCCTAGTTCCTTGCACTTCAACAATCCTTCGCGTGCCTTCATCCTTTACAAAAAACAATAACACGAAGTGTCAAGCTATTTTATTGGCATTCCGACTAGCACATGCTAAAATTCAGAACACCACACTTGGCTTCAAAACATACCAATTCACATTGCCTCGCAATGTGTTGATTTCTCCATTGTGTCCCACAATTCGCATAGGTTGTGCACGATCCCAACTGGGAAAAGTGTTTGTAGAGAATCGAGAGTGAACCTGCACATTAACATATTTCTCAGGGATCTGAATTAAGGCTATCTGAATTTGTACTTGGGATCTCTGCTAACAATGTCATGTAGCTTCTATCTGCACTTAAAAGCACTGAGTTCTGTTTATTGTCATAGTCAATTCAAAATAACACGGGAACCTAAGCTACCTTCACTAACAATTCTTTTCACCTTCAAATTGAACTCTCATCCCAATGACCATGGGTAGCAGTGCATCATGATTCTGCAACATGGTTTACTAAGTCATCGACCATATAGATCTCGCCAACCCACCCAAGTTAATTAGTACTCAAATTTAAGCAGTACCAAATACAGAAGACTGCAGGATACAATTCAGAGTGTAATGCCTCAAAACCTTATTTAACCTTAAGAGGGTTCCGCTACCAGTCTTCCCTTGCAGTCTGCTGTGATCAGAGTTCATACGTAAGGAAGGAAGTCAGATAGGGTTGTATTTACCAGGGCCATGTAACTTGTAAACCTTTCGTCCCCAAGATCTGCATAATAGTAGTCCCTGAGTTGAGTAGGCTTCAACTGACCTTTATAGACAACAGTCCTGCCAAAACCAGATAAATAAGAGATGTTTCTGCCCATAAACATCATAAATCAATTAAAAAAATCAATTCATTAGAAAGTTTATGTTGTACTTTTGACATGATTAATTGTTTCATATAATGAAGAGAACAAAATTACTTGAAACAAAGATTGGGAATATGTAGAAGTTGAAACTAACCTTGAGGAAAGGGAGCATATATAGAAGTCCTTAGCTCCACCATGCTGCAGATTGAGGGCAGCGCGGATAGCTACCATTGAAATCCTCCGTAATATATACATCTAGATTTATTCAGAAATCAAAGTCAAAACTTATGATAATAAGTAATGAGAGACTTACTATCAAATGGGCCTGCATTAAAATGGAAACAAAGCTAGAGACAAACCTGTTGCTCAAGATCAGCACTGGACCGTGGACTTGGAGTAAGAAAAACTTGTTCAACAATTGGCTCAGTTTGACGAGCAGATTCACCAAGATCTTGATTATTGGTCGGTACTGAGCGCCAGCCAAGCACGACATGTCCCAAAGATTCTGCAACCTGCAAGCAAGATCAATTATCAGGACATTTTTCAGGTATAAATCATTTTTGAAGATACAGATGTGAATTGTAAAGAAGGAAAATTAATCCGATCAGATATGAAATAAAAGAAAGAAAGGGGGAAATTATATTCCAGGTGGCTATCAGATATCCACACACAATAAAATTAACCCTAGCATCCAATAGAAGCCATTGTTGTTATCCAGTGTTATCAGAGGCGCGAGGTGCACTGAGGCGCGAAGGGCTCCCTAGAGCCTGAGGCGCGAGGTGCGCCCCTCTTGAACATAAGGTTGATTACTAAACTACTAACACACTCATATATATAATATGTCAAATATGATAACTTTTAATATTCCACACACAAATA
>JBAMIE010000001.1:84364-99401 GCA_037177295.1 Kaempferia parviflora | reverse complement strand
TGAATTTTTGTGAATCAATATGACGTTTGAAGATGGTCTACCTAGTTGAGTTTTTATTTTAGAAGACTTGTTAGTTCTAAACTTAATATTTTGAGTGTAATGTATAGTTAATTTTTTATGTAAAGAACTTGTCATTAATTTGCATTTGTAATTTTGACTCAAATATTTGTTGGATGAATTTAGACTATCTATTTGCATTTTAAATTATATTTTATAATTTTTTCTATTTTAAATGGTGGATATACTATGATTGTGTGTAAATATTAAATTTATATTATATATTTAAAATAAATAGTAATGAAATTTAAAATGCATGTATTATTATAATGACATTTATTAATGTCATTATATATTAGTTAAGGTAACATTTAAAATGATTTTATAAATTATTTTTACTCACACTTTTTATTATCCTTATAAAAAATATAAATATCATAATAAATTAGTTTTGATGACATTTAGTTTTGTCACTATTATAATAATAATATGACATATATAAATGTCTTTAAAAAAAAATTTTCCTGACATTTTAGAGTATCGTCATATCTTGATATTGTAACACTTTTAATGTTTGCATTGATGTTGTATAATGACATTATAAAATGTCAGGAATGTGAGGAGGGTCTAAGACGACATCACTTTATAGGGTGTTTTTAAGATATGTGAATAAAATGTTAGTGTCACCATAAATATATTATAGTGACATTTATGTGTGTCATAATAGACCTTTTTTCTTGTAGTGACTGCTCTTTACAATATTAACTGCTCTTGATCATGCTTCTTCAGTAATTCTAATCATGCGGGACAGTTTACAATAAATGTCTTTATTGATATTAATATTTATTAATATTCATCGAAATTCTCGGGGAAGCTAGGCGGCCTTCACCTAAGACAACCACTTTGAGTCTTTTCATAAGAAAGACTTCCCGTGTATATGTCCGAGATGACCTCGGGTATTATCCACCTGAGGTGAGCTCGGGTCTTTTTCACCCGAGGTGAGGTTGGGTCTTTTCGCTCGAGATGAGCTCAAGTTTCTCTTATCCGAGATGAGCTCGGGTCTCTATTTGTCTGAAATGACCTCGGCTACTGTTTACCCGAGATCCGCTCGAGTCGCTTTTGTCTGAAATGACCTCGGCCAATATTCGCATAAGTTAAGCCCAGTTACTTGTCTGATTTGACATATAAATCACCTTTAATATTTTTCACCTCTTATCGTCCGGATCCAGATATATTTGACCAAAAACTGAAGCTATATATTCAGATTGACTTTGAAAGCGATCGAACAAATTACAGTTAAAGTTTGAGACGGAAAAGTCAAGCAATTATTCAATTTCTAAATAAATTGGTAATTAAACTAATATTTTTATCATTCAAAATATATATATATATATATATATATATATATAATTCAGTTAAAATTGGATTTTCGGATATTTCTCCCAAAATCAACACCCACACACACGAACTTTATCATCGGTCACAAGCTAGCGATCGAGCGTTGTTTTCCATCAAGCAAGCAAGCAATTCAGCTAGAAACTGTGGTGATTGACCTCTTGTCGATCGTGCATGAGATTGACGTCGATCGCCTAAATCTTATCTTCCAAACGACAAAAAATCTCTCTTTCTATAGTTTGCAATAAGCCACCAGGGATAGGGTACAATCGTAAGAGGGATATGTAAGAGTGCTCATTTATTTATCAAATATTTATGTTCGATTCCCAGTATTTACACGCTAATCGTTTTTACACAGTTTGCAGCAGCAACACGCCACCACCTTCGCTTTCAAACATTGCTAGCTAGCTAAGAGCCGCGCGCAAATAAACACGCACGCACGGTTATTTTGCATATAACTATTTAATTTGTCTGCGCCTCTCTTTAATTAATTAATATCTATCGATCAAGTTAAATGTTAATTTGCTTCATATTTTCCCATCATTAGTTAGTTAGTTAGGAATTATACTCCATCATTCGAACCCCCAAAATAAACGACTAGGTACACTTGTAATTTTAAACCCTTCTCGATCGAGAATTTAATTAATTGCTAGCTACTCAAGTTGCACTTTATTTATACAGCTAGCACAAAACACATTTGATTTTGATCTTTCATTAAAAAAAACAAAAATTAAAAACGACAATAGTAATATTTTAATTAATCTCAAACTTCAAATAAATTTTATTTGGAACAAATTAAAGTTGTGTGTTTTTTTGTTAATTAATTACTGGCAAAGTGCTACTTGCGAACATATTATTTTTTCCGGAAGAGAACTGCAATATGAGCTACTGGCGCAATTAATTAATTAAGCTGATTAATTTTTTATTTTAGAAGAGAATAAGAAATATTTATACAGCGTCGCCGTCGATTAGCCTCATCGCAGAGGCGGCCAATATTTAAATTCTTTTATTTCAATCCGACAAGTTGGGTTTTTAAAATTTTCAAATAATTTAATATTTCTACTTCTGGACAAAGTGCCAAAAGAAAGTAATCATTGGTCACAAAAAAAAGGAAATAATCATGTAACATGAGCCAGAGGGCTAAGGTCTGTGATGGCATCTAGTAAATCTCTACTGGTGGCAAAGGTGAATTGTTTGTGACGTCTCTGTTAATTTATGATCAATACGGAAAAGATAAATTATAGGGTTATTAGTTCAGATAGTGACTAGTACATAAGGGAGGACGGACACCTGACTTCACTAGGATTTGACTCCCAGACCTCATTGGTGGCAACACCTCATGCACTAGCCATTAGTCCCTCCCGTGAAGACATCTAGTAAATCTCCACGGTCGTAATTGAGGTAGCTAGTAAATGAATGATTAGGTTTGTCATTTGAGATTGATTGGTGAATTTTACGAGGCATAAATTTCTATATCCCGTATAATTCACATCTTCATCTACTTACCTTTTTAATTATTGTGATTTACTTTCTCCATGTTAATTATAAAATGAAAACACTACAAACTAGCACTTCACCTTTTACCATTTGCCACTTGGATGAGCTACCTTTGAACTAGGTGAGTTTCAACCCTATTTACTTGTTTTCGGTTTTCAATTTCTTCACAAATCCATCAATCGGTCATTCCTAAATTGTTTGCTCTAAATAGTCAATGCTATCTAGGTAATTTTGAATTCATATGACCTTGCATCCCGTGCACACTAATATGATAAATTTAAATTATTTATGGCGCTTGATCATTCGCTAAAATTTATAAGTACGTACTTCTTGATCCATTGATCGGTAAAAAATTTTCATATAGAGTCGGATCGGTCAATTACTAAAAGAGGTAATATAAATTAAATTCTTCAATTGGTCAAAATTAAATACTCTTTAATTAAAAGAAAAAAAGATTTTTCAGAAAACACTAGTTATTGTCATTAACAGTTGTCGTGGACTCCACATCTTCTATTACGAGCCACCTCGGCTTGACGAAGTGTAGATATAAAGATTTCACGTCCAATTTGTCCTCCGATGCCAAATATTTATATCATATTCAATATTAATAATTCATTACTATTTACTATTTAATTTAGTAAAATAATTATCAGAATTTATAAAGTTAAAAAAAATATTTTCATTATATATATAATTCAGATTTAATTAAACATGGAAAGGATTCCCAAATATTTCGAAATACAAAAGGCTGAATAATTTTTCGACTAATTTTTTTTTTTTTTGAAAAAAACTACCAATTAAATTCTTGTGGCCCATGATTTGACATTTCCAAACATGTGGGCTCTTCCACGGGCCCACTTTGTTTACCCAATCTGATATGTATGATAATGGTGGCGGTGTGATATCTGATGAGACATATCAGCCATTGGAGTTCCCGAAGAGACCCACAACTCCTAGTCCTCGCCAAAGGTCACTTGTAATCGATGCACATGTATGCGTCGAATTTGCGGCCAGCACAATAATGTTGTAATGAAATTGATCTAGGTCAATAAACAAACAACATAACATTGTAAAAGTAGCTTGGCCAACAAAAGGTTTTTATTTGAATCCACATAATGAAATCAATAACATCAATTATCTATGATAATTTAATCATAGAGTATACAACAGTACGTTTCCATACAATACCAGCCTCCACACTGAAACAAGTTCACTCTAGCTTCGATTGACAATCGAACATTATTTATCTAGCACTCGATCTGAAAAAAGGTACTTAATTAATTACCTCTCAAAAAAATTAAACACTCTTTAGACGAAGGAAAGGGACACTGATATATATACACTTCAAATCCTGGCATTTGGCTGGGTGGACACTTGCTTGTTCCTTGTTAAAAAACTGGAACCAACAGTAGATGTCGCCTGTCTGCCTGCACCAAATTTAAGTGTATGTATATATATGATCATCTCCTTAATTGCTGCTTTGGTTGGTACTGTACAGATTATACTAGCTAAATACTGTGATCACTCGTAGCTAACAGGCACGCAGCAGGCCATGCATTCGTTCCCGTTTCCAATTCCATTTGCAAGGAGTTTTCCGTTGGCCAGGCTCTTGGGATTTTTCTTCATGCTCCCGTTTTGATAAAATTTAGGGGCGAAGAAGTCATGAGCTACGATCGGATTATTATTCTTCTTCCGGCCGGCAGAGACTTGCAGCCAATCATCCAGTTGGCCGCATGATGCTGCTATAAGCCCTATCAACAGATTTAATTTGCAACAAGAGGAGATTTTTTACTTAGATCGTCAGATATTTAGATATATAGAACAAGTAATATTGCAGCTACAGTATATGCATCTGGGCCGAGCCAACTCCAACTATATATGTTTGTTCAGGAAGGGCCCAGCCTAGCCTAGCCTAGCCTAGTTGATATATATAATATATCATATACCTCTACTACTACTAGTATTCTGTTGATTTTACAGTTGAAGGAATATTATTGGATCTTGAACAAATTTGCACGTTAATTGAGGGATTACCTGAGAAAACAGCAGAGGGTTTCCACGGTCGTGATTTGAACTCTGGATGAAACTGAACACCAAGAAAATAAGGGTGTGAAGGCAACTCAATGATCTACATCATCCATGGATAAAAAAGTTAGGAATTGTGAAACAAATTAGGAGAACGAAATGGGGAAAAAAAATGTATAAGTTTCAGCTTCCTAGCTAGCTCGCTAGCTACCTCCATGCGTCGACCTGTCTCGTCTTTTCCAACGAAAGTAAGACCATGTTTTTCGAATTCTAGGACCATACTAGGATTCACCTACAAGAAATTAATAAACAAATGATTGATCTGGGAAGAAAGAAATACTTAATAATGCAACAGTTAAGTAGTGGCATTTGGGTAAGGTGAAAAACCTCGTATCTATGTCGATGCCGCTCATCCACAAAGCTAACATTACCGTACCTTGAGAAACGAGCGAGATCGTAAGAATTGATATATATCATCGAGAAAGCATCGATCTAAATATTGCAGTTGTCTATTGTCAAAGGAGACTTTTGTGTGCTTACAACTTTGCAGATTTGCAATCAGCAACCTGGAAAAAGGTCCTTCTTGATCCAACTCTCATTGTGCCTCCCATGTGAGTCTTGGAGACCTTTATTATGTTCATGGAATGAGTAGATGTTAAGGCTGATCCATGATTAATTTATGCCGATCGAGAGTAAAATTAAGATGTTAATTAATTTTTTACCTCCGGCATAAAAATGACAACGGGAGTGGATGTATCAGGATCAAATTCCATGCTGTTTGCCTCCTTCAAGTTCATGACAGAACGAGCAAACTCGATGACAGCAATCTGCATGCCGAGACAAATGCCAAGATATGGAACTTTGTTTTCGCGTGCGTATTTAGCAGCTAGGATCATCCCCTCCACACCTCTGTCTCCAAATCCTCCTGGAACCAGTATGCCATCAGCACCCTGTAATATAATATGAGATTGTCGACTTGAGAAAAATATATATATATTAATTTTATCAGACTAATCCTAACAAAGAAGGCGAAGTTTTTCATGCTAACATAGAAATTGGCAGCATAAGCTAGGGAGTAGTACCTTCAATAGCCTCCATCCAGCTTCATGTGCCTGTTTGCAAATAAAAAAATAAAGAAAAAAAACTTTCGTGAAAAATTCCCAAAATATTTATAGAAAAGAGTGTTCATCTTGTCAAAGAATGGACCTCTGATGCAGTATCTTCTTCAAGATCAGATGAAAGGACCCAATCTACAACAAGTTTTCTACGGCAAGCAACAGAGGCATGCAAAAGAGCCTGCGAGGTTCACATAGTAAAGCCTTAACGGACACCAGGAAAGACAAGTATGAAAGCGTACGTCATTTATGTCAATTCTTGCATCAGAATGAAGAAAAATAATATATTGAGTAACAGGTTCTGGCTTTTGGCTTTCAAGGCCAATTGTGATTCATGTAGCACAATTACTCATTTTATCTTCTAAATGAAAAGAATTAGAAACAAAGACCAAATTGACAAGAATTGGCTAAATTGATAAGACATACTGTACTCATTAGCAGATTTCACTTGCAATCCTGATTCCGATTCAAAATGTTATTCTATTTTCTAACAATCATTCTACAAACGGTATGCTGAACTAGACAAATTTTATGTGATGGATTCAGAGTCCTTAGCTTCTCCAAGAATGTTGTCCTTGTTCATTTAAATAAGTCACTTCATGTGTGGGACAAAGAACCAATTTAGAAGCACATGGAAATATTAAAGGGAATGAATCAGCATCTAATCTTAGCATCGCTATCAACAAAAGATGATATAAAAAATCTGCATCATAAAACATACAAAATGATCACAGACCAGTCCAGCTAATAGCCTAATACGAGCATTAAGAGCATAAAGTTATAAGTTGAATATAAATTCACCTTCAATACAGAGAGGTAAGAATCAGAAAGCCCAGTATATTTTCCTACCATGGCAATCCGGACCTGAAAATTAAATGACAGCTCGATTATTAAGGTTTCGGACTTTTCCAGTACTGTAAAGCAAAATACTGAGAGAGAAGCTTCACACAGGATCATGCAATTTATCACAGAGTTTTGCTCTACCCATCCATTCTTGCAACATGGGTTCCCGAGCATATCTGTACAAAGAAAAGGCTTTTATCAGCTCATGAGGTGGAAAGGGAAACTGCTGAACACAAAGACATCAAAAAAGCAAGCCAGTTATCACACACCCTTGAAGATTCAGTAGTTTCAGAAGCGCTTCATGTGTCTTTTGCTCCTAGAGGTGAAAATTGTTAGTGACTGACTTAAACAACCTTAGAGAGTGATTGATTCCACATTATTGTCAAAGTAATATAGTCTACCCTCAACATCAAAGGAATGTGCCAAATGTTTGCAACATCGTGAAGAGTGACTATGTTCGCTTCCTGAAAAAGAAAATGGTCGATCCGACATGAACTTTAAAGCTACATACACTTACTTTGCCATTGCAGAAAGAAGCTAAAATGGAGTAGGAGATTGAAAACTTACAGGAACATGGCAAAATTGTGAAAGTTTTTCTTTGACATTCACATCCAAAGGCTGACATTAACCAAACAAGAACAAACACATATCAACGCAATGAGAATATATAAAAACAAAATATTCAAATAGAAGAGATGTAGCAAAATGATATTTTTATCTGTAACCTTTTCACAGCGGCAGGCAAGAATATTTGGTGTGAGTCCAAGTCCTCGTAGACTCCTAACACTATGCTGTGTAGGCTTTGTTTTCTAAAAAAAAAAAAGAAATTTTTTTGTCCATAATAATCTAATATACAGAAGAAAAAAAATTTAGACTCCAATATGGACTAATCCTTATGTTATCCGGTGATAGTCTTTACCTGCTCGCCCACTGCTTTAAGAACTGGTACAAGACTGACGTGAACTAAACAGAAATTTCCTGATCCTGACCAAGGTACGGGCAGAAATCACATTATCGAGAAGGATCAGTACCTAATTAAGCTCTAAAAGTCATTATACTTTGACTGGTTTTGGCAAATTTTCCTCACCTACACGATAAGAGAACCGTCCCAAAGCTTCTATAAATGGCATCGATTCGATATCGCCTAGACACGAACACAGAACCTCGATATTAATATAATAATATTGTGTCAAGTAATGTGATTATGGAAGCACATATGAACAGACTAGAAAATGTTACCTATAGTTCCACCCAATTCTATGACGCAGACATCAGCTGGTCCTTCTTTACCGTCGACAGGTATCATCGCTACACGTTCAATCCACTCTTGTATGGCATCTGTGATATGTGGCACAACCTTCAAAAGACAAGAATGGTAAGTAATGCAAAGATGGTATTGAAAACAAAGACTCCAGTTGGCTTAATGGTATAGAGAAGACATACTTGGACTGTCTTCCCGAGATAGTCACCCTTCCTCTCCTTGTCAATTACAAACTAACAAAGACAATGTCCGAAGCAAAGTCAGTATATCCGTTAAGAACATAAGTGTGGTGGGAAAACGACCAATACAAGTCCAATGACATAATTAGATCTGTCTTGGGATCATAAGCATTAATCGTATGGCGAGTGGCACCTGATAGATTTTCCCTGTAGTTATATTGTTGTCACGAGTTAATTTTATATCAAGAAAGCGCTCGTAGTTTCCTAGGTCCAAGTCCACCTATCAGAAAAGGAGAACCATCAAAATAAGTGATATAAATACAAAAAACCAACATCCAAATCTTTCATAAACATGTAGATTTTAACTAGAATTAGAAAGATATTGTCTTTTAGATTGTTACAGGCAGAGTATAATAGATAAACACAAATGTACTTTACCTCGCCACCATCATCTAAGACAAAGACTTCACCGTGTTCAAAAGGAGACATAGTCCCAGCATCGGTGTTCAGGTAAGGATCTGTGGAAGTCCATCAATAGAAACAATAAATAATATGGATTAAATACGAGAAATATGGATAACTGCATGTGGATAGAAAATGACATGAACCGAAGACTTTTCGTTTTTCCCCAGTAGTTTGGGGAAAACTGGAAGAAGGAAAAAACAGAGTCTAAAAAGAAGAAATCTTGGCATTTGACTGAAGATGTCTACAGAAGGCCCTTTTTGGATGACAGCGTACGCAAGCATGCATCATAATCCTTCAAAGGATGGCCACCAACATTCCTGTCGATTAACAGCGTGCAAAGTTTCACTTGCCCACTTTGTTTTTTCCCCCAGGAATTAGGAACCTTATCGGACGTAGGATACACAAAAAGAGAGCTTTTTGATCGGCCACTCCTCATTGGAAAGTAGCAACAAACCAATCGCACACACGGTATATATATATCACTCCAAAAGGCAATTAAACGAAGTTACGGCAAAATCAATAAAGGGAAAGATCCAACTTTTAACGAAGAACAAAGAGGAAATTACAAAGGGATTTCAGAAAAACAAAACAAAAATAAATTAACAAGAAAGAAAGAAAGGCGAGAAGCAAATATGAATCGAAGCTGAAAGAAAACATTAATGGCCATTTTCTACCCAAAACGTGAAAGAAAACCACAGTTTGAAACGTAAACTTGGTGGAATCAAGGCAAGCACCAATTTTAATAAAGGTGACGCGGAATCCGCACGACTTGAGGAGAACTCCGATGCTGCTCGCCGTCACCCCTTTCCCTAGCCCACTCACCACTCCCCCTGTCACCAACACGTACTTCATCACCTTCTCCGGACCGTGCGACAGCAACTCCAGAATCCTAGCTCGCTCTCAACAAGAAGCAATGCCTTCGCTCTCGAACGAGGAGGCCAGGGATTATTTATAATCTATAAATCCATTCACCGAATAAGAGTTCGAGATGGTGATGACAGTCAAACTTAATTATGACTATTTTGAACTGATTTAAAAATGCTTAAATTGTTTTTTTTTTAAAAATAAAATAAAATAAATTTGATATAATAATAATAAGAATCTCAACATAGTGGATACTGATAAATTAATTTAGATTCCTTCCGTTCTTATAAATTTAGGTTTTATACTGAACCATTTAAAAATGTTTTATTTTTTACTGTGTTTATGTATTTCTAGTTATTCATAAAATGGAACGGTTAGAGAAAAGGAATATTCCAAGTCGAGTAAGAGGATTCTTTGCCTCTGTCGACGATCGGCGGCGCGAGTTGTGCCAGCACGAGGCTATAAATAGAAATATAGAATAGGTGCCGTTGCCTTCGCGCTTAATCTCAAGTCTTTTTCCAACCCTGCCCAACTGTTTAGATAAACATATCCACCATTCACATTATTTATTGATAACTTAATTACAAGATCCACTATTTTGGGTTTAATTATTATTATTATTATTATTATTATTATTATTATTATTATTATTATTATTATTATTATTATTATTATTATTATTATGGCTGAAATATGTACCATCATTCTTTGACCTATTTTACTCGTGTTTGCCCTCTAGCTCGTGTATATCTAAATCCGATGAACCGATAAAATTAATTGACAATAAGGAGTTCAATTGTGGTTTGGTGTCTGACAAAAATTTGTCGTTTTATATTTTCCGCCTTATCTAAAATATCAAGGTCATTGTCTTGATTTATATATGCAATTTGAAAGCGAATGAATTACCTTGAGGTAATATATATATTTATTTTATAATTTTACAGAAAAGTGAATCGTGTGTGAATCATGTATTGTGGGGGAATTAATACATTTGTTTTAATGATCTTAGAATGGGAAAAAAAAGTGTGTTAAGATCACTCTGAGAAACACGATCTGTATGTTGAACTGTGTGTTTATCACGCCCAACTTGGAACACACCGAGCTAATTAATTAGCTATATTCATATTAGAGGAAAAAAACATATATCATTAGTCTTAACCGGTTTAGTATTGTCGACTTTATAATAAAATACAGACAAAGGAAGCATTTTTCATGGATCCTTAGTATTGAAAAGGTCAAGTCTCAAGATCTATTAAATTAAATATCTATATAATATTTTTATGTATTAAAAATTAATATCTGTGAATATCAACTGTAAGAATTGGTTGCAATTACTTACATTCATATGTGCAAACATACGCAGGTTAAATTAATTACCATCTGGTCCAAAATTGCAGTCGTCCTTTAAATTATGACTCAGCTCCACGTAATTTCAGCACATGTTGCTGAGTGTTTATAGTCCGACAATACGTACAGTCGAGGTACGATATATAATATAAATATTTAAGAAAATGAATTTAAAAAATAGAATTCAGAATAATAAATTTTAAAAAATCATTATACTGTTTGCCAGATTAGATTAAATGGATTTTAAAATCATCCAGGATTAGGAATATGTAACAGATGGGGATGCAACATTAATTCACGATTAATTATGCAGTGCATTAATTGAATATTTGAATTTTAAAAAAATAAAAAAATAAAAAATACTGACGAACGTGGTGGCGCGGCGCCATGCTATGGAATACGTGGATTCTTGGTTCAACAATTACATGTGTTTCTCTGACAGCCCTCGTGTTTCTGACGACGACGATGACTTAGATTTACGATCTAGCAATTAGGGCATCTCCGATGGAGAATTTTCCGTGAATTTTCTTTTCGAAACTCGTGTTTGTGGCCAGCTTTTTATTTTAAACATTTTTCTTTGTTTGAAATATTGAACCCAAGTTTTTTAAAAGATGGTGGTCATAGTTAAACAAAAAAAAAAAGGAATTCCAGCCGTGTTTTCTCTGGATTTTTTTACAAACCATTGTTTTTAAAAGATTAATTATTATAAATTATTTATAATAATTTATTATTAGTTTTTCCATTGGAGATGCAGATGCCCAATTGCTGTAGCGACACTGTTTACCCAACTGGCCAATTCGTTCACGTATTCAACTCGTGTCATTTTGTCTAAAAGAGGAAATTGAGTTGAGCACTTTTTTCTATGGACCGGAATTGTACGGTTGTTCTTCCGTCTCCACGGCCCAAGCAAGAACAGTTGGGCCATATACGCCAATTTTCACTATATATGTTGGGCCGTACAGACCGCTGGCTGGAGGCCCAATAACAATTTTTGAGAAGTATATTAACAAGAAATTAGTTTCAGGAAAGCGAGCGAGCGAGCGAGCCAGCGAGAGGGAACAGAGAGAAGGGAGAAGCAGGAGAAGCACTATCGTCTCGTCCTGTAACATCGGATACAAAGGATGAAGAAGCTGAGGAGTCTGTAGCCGCCGATGAAAGCCAACATCACGCCGACATGGCTCCACCTCTGTTCTTCGTCCACCCCCTGCTGCCTCAACAGCATCTCTCCGTCGAAAAGGCAGTGACCATGGATTCCCCTGCTCAAGCACTGCCTTCTCCCCCTCTCCCCTCCGTACTCATTCAGCACCAACGCCTCGAAGGGGTATTTGAACAGGCTCAGGTAGTGCATGAAGATCCAGTACCTGGGAATGCTGTCCTTGCTGATGAAGTATCCGGAGAAGAGGAAGAAGGAGCCCATCAGCCCCGAGATGACCGAGTTTCCCATGATGAAGCTCGGCACCAGCGCGCTGAAGCAGGCCACCAAGGAGTTGGCCATCAGCATCACCAGCCACACCACCATGGCGAAGTAAAGGAAGCTCTCCGTCTCCCCCCGGAGCCCCACCAGCCAGTACACCGGCACTGCGAAGAAGAGAGCTGCGGCGAGAAGAAACGGCAGGAACACGAGGGCGTTCGCGATGGCGTAGGAGGAGACCCGGTAGGCTCCTCGCCGCGTCTCCATCTCCAGGATCCGCCGCTCCCGGAGGAATAGAGGAAGGCCTTCCGTAGTCGAGGAGAGCAGGAATGTGAGGCTGAATGCGAAAAATCCGATCTTGGCTTGCAGGTTGCTCACGCTCATGAATATTGTACCGAGGGCGAAGCCGGCGGCGACGGATTGGAGCATTTTGGCCGCGAATAGTTCGCGTGTTCTCGCCACGTTGTGAAAGAATCGACTGGCGATGATGGAGATTTCCCCAATTCTTGAATTGGCGTAGTAGATTTTGTCTTCCTTGGTGCTTGCTGGATTAGGTATTTTGTAGGCGGCAGAGGCGGCGGTGTCTTTTGGAGGAGTGATGTCGAGAAAGTCAACGGCTTCCATGGCGAATTCTAGTGCATTGACATGGGGAGGAATGCAATGGCCAGTTTCCTTGAGTCGGGTCTGCAGTAGAGAAATGGATCCCTGATGTCGCAACGAGCCGCCATGGATGAGCAACAGCCGGTTGATGAGCTCCAAGATTCGAAAACCCGGTTGATGGATAGTGAGGATGACGGTCTTCCCCTGTACCAGCGCCATGGACCGGAGCAGCCTCACAATGTGCAGTGCCGCGGCCGAGTCGAGCCCGGTCGTCGGCTCGTCGAGAAACACCACCGCCGGGTCGTGCACCAGCTGGACCCCGATCGACACGCGTCGCCGCTCGCCGCCGGAAACTCCGCTGTTCCCTCCTCCGCCGCCGACTCTAGACGCCGCCACGTGGTCCAGCCCCAGGTCCTTAATCAGCTCCCGCACACGCGCCGCCGCCTCGCTGGGCGTCGCCCTCAACCTCAGCCGCGCGCTGTACGCCAGCGTCTCCTCCACGGTGAGCAGCGGGAATAGCGCGTCCTCCTGCATCACGTACCCAGAGACACGGCAAAGGCGTGACACGTCCATCGGCCGGCCGTTGACGAGGATGAGGCCAGAGACTCTGGTCGGGTGTATAACGCCGGCGAGCGCGGATAGGAGCGAGGTCTTCCCTGCTCCGCTGGGGCCGACGATCGCCGTGAGCTCGCCTGGAAGAGCCCTGCAACTGACATTACTCAGGATGGGCCTGGAAGCTGCGGCACCCAGTCGCAACGTGCGCGCGCAGGTCGTGGAGAGGTCGTAGGACAATCCCTTGGTTTCGATTAGGTATCGCTGGCTGTAGGCGTCGAGTGGTGCTATCGATGGAAGCTCCATGAAAGGTGGAGGATGGAGATCAGAAGAAAACAGAAGATTTGGATGGGACAACAAGTAGAAGAGATGGAGAGAAGACAAAGAGGATGAGCTAATTCACAACAACTCCGTTGCATACTTCATGCACTTTGTAATTCCTTCCGAGCATTGACTATATCCACGCTGGTTACGAATCAACTTAAGATTTAGTTCCACCAAACCAAATGTTTTCGCTCTCTGGGAACAAAAGTTGCACCAAATTGCACCAAATTCTGATGAAGAAGAACTGGTGGAGTTTGGCCGGAAAATAATGATTTTAATTTCAAGTCTTTCCAAGGTAGTTGATGCTTAGATAGATCATTCAAATTTAAAACAGGCTTAAAATTAATAAAATGTAAATTAATATCTGATATGGCCATAGAAATTTCTCTAGGCATATAGGAACTACTATGGATGACAGAATATCTCATATAATTTATTTGAGAAATTTACACTGTGAGGAAATATTAATTAATGCATCGGAAATTACGTAACTGCCTCAGTCGATTAACGTGTGTGTATTAGTTAGTACTTCACTGATTTGTATTACAAATAATGGTATCTATCAAGTATCAACATCAATCAGCTACGTACACAAAAACAATATATATATATATATATATATATAAAACTCAGATCGAGTTTGTCGGATTGCAGTTTGCTTGGATTTGTATAGCATTGCATCACCTCGCCATTATGATGCATGGAAGCTTTACTTTTTAAGAAAACCTATTAACTCTTTTAATTTGGTACTTTCATTTTAAGTCACTTTTTTGAGTTTTGATATGAAGCAACCAAAATTAGGTGATGTATAATTGAATAAGAGCGACAGAGGGGAGAGGGGAGAGGGGAGGGGAGGGGAGGGGAGGGGAGGGGGGTTGAATATTGCTACGATAAATTTTTTAAATTAAGATATAATTTTTAATATGCAGCGGAAAGTAAGTTAAAAATCAAATCGATAGTGGAAATGTAAAAATAAGAGGATAAAGTAATTTATTTTGTTCGGAGCCTACAGCGACTCCTCGAAGGCTCACATTCGTTGAGTGTTTACTTTGGCCAATCCACTAGCAATTCGAATAATTACATAGATATTGAAATTTTAGTGCAGTAATAAAATAAAATTATACCGACAACTTTTGGATTTGAAGAGTTGCGCCTTCAGTTG
>JBAMIE010000001.1:0-10257 GCA_037177295.1 Kaempferia parviflora | reverse complement strand
ATGATGTTGCTGTGATCATTCCATTCTTCTTCTTCTTCCATTTTCATGGGTGAAGTGAGAGAGCTCTCCAATTTCGAAGTTCTTGATGAAGGACCAAGGAACTTGCTCATGTGGATACCGTAGAGGCACGGACACTCTAATCGTGCTATGATCTACTGACGCAGCAAAGGATTGTTTCGTTCAAGTAACAAAGTTAACAATCCGATCAAAGCGTGTATTCTGCATTCGCTTGGATCTCTGGAAGGACCCTTTTTTCATTGCGTATGTATGTTATTTTTTTTTTAAAGATCCCTACATTCCCTTGCGATGCTCATAGGATTACTTTTTTAAATGATGTTACCTGATAGTCCTTCATAATATTACTCTGCGACTTTAAAAGGTATTGCCCTGCTATGCTCATAAGATTGCTCGGCTAAATAATATTGCCCGATAGTCCTTCATAATATTACTCTGTGGACTTTAAAGGATATTGCCTACTATTTTCATCCATCCCCTTAGAAGAAAATTTAACTATATTGTTTGGGAGAATCCCTTGCCCCCTTCGGAATGAATCCAGTTACCATCAGATGTCCCTTCTTTAAGTCAGACTGAAAAGCAAAATCTAATGAAGTCTAATTAAGTTTACAAAGAATATCACTTCTATCACTAACATCCTCTTTTGTCAAACTACAACCAGTATAAATTCATATTTCCTAACAGGAAGATGTTTTATGGAAGACGTCTCTATTGGTATTATAAGTAATCTGAATCCTCCCGTAGTCTGAAAGATCCCTGTGTCGTTTAACTAAACCAAACCAACGACGTTATGCTTTTCAAAAGTCTGAAATTAATACGAATAGACCCATATATTTCATAGGAGTTTAATGGGATAAATAACAATCAAAAGCTTAGAAATGTAAAGAAGCACAATCAAGAAAAAAAAATCAGTGAGATGAAAATACAACAAGAATATAACTTTTAAGATGTAGATATATTTGGCACATTGGATGTCATTAGTGGTTCAAAAGCGCTAGTTGCCTAGCGCTTAGGCCATTATAATGATGCTTAGAAGTAGTAACCTTGATGCTTAGAGGCAATGAAATATATTTGGCATATTGGTCGTTATTAATGGCTCGGAAGCACTCGTTATGTGGCACTTATGTTAGAAATAAAATGCATGAATCAAGCCATATTCGTAATACTTGTAAATCGTAAACACTTACAGTGATCTTCCGACGAAGAATCTTCCGAAGACGAAGAAGGAATTTCTTACTTGTTGTCGGAAGAGCGATCACGGACTCGGAAAGCTCTCCACAATTCCACAAACCAAATCTCTGTCGCGTCTCGGATATTCTCGTTCTCGTCGATTCTCGTTTCGCGTGCTTGTCACGCAAACGACGCGTCACGCGTCTTTTTCTCGTCTCGCGTCGCACCGCGCACCCCTTGGATGAGAACTTGGACGTTATATATAATGGGAAACACCAAGGGCAAATTGATAATTTCAGTTATCCAATTTCCCATTACTTACACCTCTAAACTCATGGCCACAATTACACCCTTCCCCATCTGCCTTCACAACAATAGGTGCGCCTTGTTTTGCAAACGAAGTATTGATAAAAGTTTAATACTGAATGGATGAACAAATATGTTAATTAATTAAAAAAAATCAACAGGTAAAAAGATCTAAATTGGGAGAGACAAATTCTCACCAAGGATGAGAGAAATTCCTAACTTTTATTTCAACAAAAAAAATTACTTAATCTTCTTTTAGGACTAAATTATAGATTATAGATACAGACGTAACAGTTAAAAAAAACTTAAACTCAGCTCAGCTCTATATACGTAATAGTTCTGTTCTACACTTAATGCACAATTTTTTTTAAAAAAATAAATAAATAGCATATGTCATATAGAGATGGATTTAGGTAATTCAACAAAAAAAAATTGAACAATAGGGAACATCAACATCAAATGAGAAATTTCAAAAATAACAAATTAGAGTTTTCATAACCATGTGAAAATAAATGGTTGTCAAACTCTTGCCATAGGGATGTCATATATCACACAACTTCATGAAATCTTTAAATCCTTCAGTGCTGCAGCTTTTGCCGACAGGCCAAAAGTAGGGATCCCAGCCTTGACAAGATCATCAGTAAGACCAACCACAAGAAGAGCTTCAGAACCAACAACCCACCAATCCAACATCCCACGTTTGGTAAAAGGATATCACAGCTTTGCTATCTAGAAAGTTTAGGTCTGGTGGTATGCAGGTGACATTCCCAAACTGAGAAATTCCAGCATTGCCCGGTTACAGAAAACTACAAAACGAGATGGAGATCGCTGCAAGGCATAGCAAAGTGCATGCTCCTTCCACCGCCACCAATGACCAGAATCACCACTCTATCATCTAACCAAGAAATATAAAATTAAGATTCAATCTTCTGAAATATAAAGCAAGATAAATGCTATGAGTATGGATAAAATAACATGAATGAGATAGTGCTTCAACATAAATTCAAAATAACAAATCAAATCACATGCATTACTGACTTCTGTTAACCAGGAAAACTAAAAAATATTGATAATTTTGAAATAAATAGTCAGACATTATTGACCGTGATGACTTGTGCATGTATACGTATGGTGTAACTATTCACTATGCTACATCTTTGCTGAAATGATAGAAAGTGAAGGTGGAAGGTGGCTCTTTGCTATATCTGATTCGGTCATTTTAGTCCCAGACAGAGATAGCTCTTGGCTTAAAATTCCTTGATTACTTATTAATAACTACAAGAATTAAGTCTACAAGATTTGTAGTATAAATGGCATCAAATGGGCATACTTGTCATACTAGCACTAGAACTACATGGTTGGAAGCACTAACTCTGGTTATAAATGTGATTTTGAAATTGTTTGACTAGATTGATTATCTAGGCAAACTATAACTTGTTGGCGTTAAGTAACTTAAAGATAATGAGATCAAAACCAAGGTCTTATTTGACTGGTACAGAAACTAACCGAGCAAGGAAGAAAAATTTTGATATTAGAACCAGTTCCCTACGCAATAAGTTTACCTTAAAACTCAACTGCACGGTAAATATAACAAATTAACCTTGTTTAATATATTCCACAACTTCCTATAATATCAAAAGGTTGCTCTAAAACACATATATTTAGGAAAACCACAAGCAAGCGCTAAAAAGGGTAAAAAATTGCAGCTTCTCACCAAAACAATTTAAACTTCCATTGCCACCGTGCGTAGCGGAAATATCTTCAGATTCATCAGCAACCGAAGCCCTACCGACAAAGTTTCACCGAGGCAACGATGTAGGCTCATGTACATTTTTTTCTAGGAAATTAAATTATCTTCGAACATCCTAAGGTTGGTTTTCCAGGAAATAGGAATGATAAACCAGTAGAATAAACTTGTTAATTTAATTATTAAATTAATAAATATTTATTTAGAAAAAATACTTACACTCTGAATTTATTTTCACATCGCTAATAGTTAAGGGATGCGATGTTAAATTTTTGATTTATTGCTTTAATTTTAAAAATAAATTATACTTTTTACATAGAATAATTATAAATTTATATTAAATATAATTATAATATTACCATTCGAATAATCACGAATTAGATTAGCTTTTAATTTCTTACTGAAATTTTTTAATTTTGAAAATGTTAAATATGGATTCATATAATTTTTTATTTTATTGGCATTAAGCGTCAATATGATATTTAATTATTACATATATTTCCTTTTTAATTATGAAAATAAATTATACATATTAAGAGCAAAAAAGATTTGCAATCGGAAACCAAATTAAAATTATTTTATTAGAGTAATGAATGTAAAAAAAAAAATTATCGTACATGGGTCGGTTCGCTAACCTCTTTCACTGTATATCTTTGTGATTTTACGGAGAGATAATGAATGGAAGTTAAACGCAAAAAACATGTGTACAGTAGATTTGCAATTTTAAACGAATTTAAAAATATTTGATTAGATTTAAACCTGTTATTTGATGCAGGTGTAATGAATGCAAATTCTCTTTCACGGTCAGTTCTGTCAATAACTTCCTTCACAAGATACCTCTGTGATTATACGCAAGATCTTCCTTCACAAGAGTCTCTCTGATGCATTTGACGTTAGGTAATGAATACTTTCTGCCGTGGAATATTGACCCAACGAATATAACATTCAATATTATTGTTTCATAAAAACAGTAAGTATTTTCAATTTTTAATCTAAATATTTTATAAATGATTTAATTAGGTGACCGAATTTCAAATAATATTATTTTTAATATATAAATAAATAATAGTAATTTTAAAATATTATGGGTTAGGTCATAGCAATCTACTATATTTTTATGCCCTATGATCTTTTCGTTTCGCTCTTTATTTACTTTCTATTATCTAAATCATTAACGCATTCGAAAATAAGCAGGCCCATTTAGTTAAAACTCAAGGTGTCGTAAGATCAGAATAGATTAGATTCTATTATCTATCATTAACGCATTTGGGCTCTTCGAATATGGTTTCTTCATAATTGCTGGATGGTTTGCTGAATTGGGATGGTGCTCTATTTTGGGAAGGCACTGGTGAAAACCCTGGTTTCTTTTGGGATCCTTTTGGAAGCTGGAATTTGGGAGTTTTTTGATTGGTGCTTGGTGTGCTTTTAAAGTTGTTGATGCACTTGGGAGTTGACAAAGCACTCTGAACTGGTTGGTCTTTGGCTCTTTTGGTCTTATTGTGGAGAGGTGTTGGCTGCTTCATTTGAAGAGGTGGTGTTCGGGTTTTGGAATTCTACGGAGGATTCTGTTGTATGACCCTCTCCAGGCCGGCCCTAGACTTTTAAGGACCTGGTGCAAAAAAAAAAGAAAAAAAAAGACCCTTTGTATTAATTTTTAAAAAATAATAAAATCAATGTTATAAAAAAATTTCTTTAACAAAATAGCGAAGAGATTAGAGAACGAAAAAAAAAGGGTGATTGATGAAAAAGAACTACACGAGTTCCACCGGAAATATGAACACGTCCTGGCGTCGCCCCTGTTCAAGCTCTTGAGGAAGAGCCGGTTTTTCAGGTTGGACGTCACGAATCCGACAAGGAGGGAACCCTCGACGATATTGATGATCTCGGTGTGCGGCTGGTTGATGCCTCTGACTGCATAGCCGATGAGGGACAAGGAGGAACCCTTGAGACTGTCGCAGCTTAGTTGAAGGCAAAGAGAACGAACAGAGAAAAAAAACAAATGGGGTTAAAAAATAATAAACATTAAGCAAAATTTAGGAGGTATTAATTAAAAAATACTAAAATAAAAAAAGTGGGGCCCCATCAAAGATGGGCCCTGTGCAATAGCTCCACCTGCACTATGTTAGAGCCAGCTCTGACCCTCTCTTTATGGACGTGCTAGTTTCTTTGGGTACCTTTGGTACGATGAATTTCTATTTTGCTCCCTTACTTGATTCGGCGTTTTGTATATGGGTGAGGAAAGTAGATAATTTTTAGTTTTGTAAAGCTGATTGAGTTTGATTTTCTAATACTTTTAGCTCATTGTAAAGCAGTCAGATTAGAAGGTCAGTTTGGCCCCCAGTATGTTTTTATATTTTTTTTTGGTAATGACATATTTTTAAATTATAAAAAAAATACTAAAACCTAAACCCTAAACCGCCTTTGTTGGCACTAATTGTGCCATTAATGGGAGTTTGTGCTAGATTGGTTTCAGCTTCTATTGTGGCGTGGCATTGCTGGATTTTATTGTGCCATACTGGCTTCTATGGGCTTTTGATTTGGAATTGGATTCCTATATCTGATAAGTGTTGCTGGTTTTATGCTGAATTGTATTTTGTACAAATTCTCTTGAAGGTGGCTGGAATCTATCTTTATGTTGTGGCTATAATGGTTGGTGGTGGGCTGGTGTTTGGAGGCAGGTGGATCATGCTTCGGATTGATTGTGAAGCTTGTGATGAAGGATGGTAGGCTGCATGGGATGTTCTGTTTATGGGTGTTGGATCTGAATTTCTGCTTTTGAAGCTCTGTACAAGTTTGGTAGAGGGGAAAGATGCTTGTTTACTGATGTTGGGCTCCTGAACTTTGTGATGATGCTTGATAGAAATTGGTACAAGTTAATTTGTGGTAATTTTTTGTGCCATGAGCCTGTCGTTTGCAGTGATGGTGCTGGATTGCTGGTTGGTTTTTTCGGATGTCGTCGTAAAGATTATTGCTGAATGGGTTGCTGATTTATAGACAGTGACAGTGCTGGGTTTCTTTTTACGGAGAATGTAATGTTGGAGTTGGTTTACTAACAAGGAGGTTATGTCGCATGGTGATTGGGTGAAATGTTTTTTTTCATGGGATGGGATTTCTTTATCTTTTTCCTATTACGTGGTGGGAGTGTTTTTTTGTTGGAGGTCACATGATGCAAGCTGCTGGGTTTGACGGTGGACTGAAGTTTTTGGAGAGCTTTAGTTATTTCGGTAATTTTGTGCAGATTTGTGTAAATTTTGATTAGTTTTAAAATGTGAATGGGTTTTATAGGTTTTTACTTTGTGTAAATCTGATAGGGTTGGTAGAGTTTTAATTTTAAACTTAGTGTAGAGTGGTCAAAAGCCTTGTAATAAACCTAGCTTGATTGTTAGGTTGAGGTCCCAATCTAGTAAGGTTTTTTTTTTTTTTCTTTAATGATTTTTTTTTCTTTAAAAAAAGTAAACCCTAGCCCTTCGAATTGACAAAAGTTAAAATGTCTCGACGATTGGGAACCGCAGCAGAGCAAGAGAGAGATGCTGGAATGGTTCGGTCTAAAACGATATTAATATATGAGGTTAGCAGGTGTTGCTTTCAACGCATCGCTTCGGCTTTCTTTCTCATTTTTTTTTACGCGCTTGTCCCCCTCCACGTTCGGGCACGCTTTTGGAAAAGCGACCCCTTCAAACTTCCCGAAAGGACCTCCGCACCCTCAGCGGCGAGGAGCAGGACCACTTGTTAGGGCCACTTGTTTGGGCGCTTTGTCGTCATTTGGCACGCGCGTGATGGGCCCTCGTCAGGTGCAGCGGCCGATGCCCCGATGGTATCTTTCAACGGGGGCGTCGCGTGTTCTGGGCCCCATTTTTCTGGTGCTATTTTGTAACAAATAATTACGTGTTAAATTACAATCCTACCCTCTTCTGAATCATCCGTAAAATTCATTGTATAATCTTGGCTCCGAATCCGATAGACGAGTCCGATTAATACGAAAGGAATCCGATGCGGTCACTAGCATCGAGTTAGTTAGTGACTGGGTGGTTTGGTCATTCAAGTGCCGAAAAGGAATAGAAACCGCACTCTTTTCAGTCGCCAACTCCATTCTCTTCGCAGCGGCTGGCGAGGGAAGAAGAGATGGAGGAAAGGGGAATGGGGATGGAGTCGGAGCTGGTCTCGATCCCGGCGACTCCGCGTGGGGTGTCGACGCCGGAGACGGTGACTCCCTCTGGCCAGCGTTCACCGCGGCGGCCTGGGACTGGAGGCAGCGTGGCGGCAGGGTCTAACCCGGCTAAGTCGTGGACGCCGACGCCGGCGATGATATCTCCACGGTTTCTGAGCCCGTCGATATCGTCGGCGGTGGGGACGCCGATGAAACGGGTGCTGGTGAACCTGCGGGGCTACCTGGAGGAGGTGGGCCACCTGACGAAGCTCAACCACCAGGACGCATGGCTCCCCATCACGGAGTCCCGCAACGGGAACGCCCACTACGCTGCCTTTCACAACCTCAACGCCGGCATCGGGTTCCAGGCCCTCCTACTTCCCATTGCCTTCGCCTTACTCGGATGGTCCTTCTTCTCTCATCTCTTATTAATTGCTCCTTAATAGCATGCCCTATATATTGCTTTTTGATTGCAGAATATATTACTTGATTAGAGAAACAACAAAAAACAGAAATTGGCGTCTTCTTTTGCTAATGTTATGATTCGCCACCGTGTTCATGGGCATGTAAATTGGTAAATTGTGAATGAAATGGTAAATGTAAGTATTTCAGCAATGAAATAATTACATTGTAGAAAAAAAAAACGTAACTATTACAGTACTGTGCCATCGTGGTATTGATGTGATGGGACCGCATTTTGCGTGTCGTCTCCAGATTGAATTTCACGAGGAGAATATAAATTGCTTTTGGTCAGCCCATTTCAGTGTTGCACCTGCTACATTGAATTTGGCTTGTACGACACACCAATATCACCTCGCACAGTCGCTTCCACGAACTAACTTTTTAGAGCTAGTGCTTTTGGGAATGAACTATACAAGATAGAGTTGCGTTTTAAGTGACTACCAGACGCATATTAGACGTCCAGTGTATTAACTTTTTTGAGAAAGACCGAAATTGAGAAGAGCACACTGGTGAGAATAGTTGCGTTAGCTAGGATGTGGTTGCGCGCTATATGGAGTTTAAATTTTATCCATTGACAGCCTTCAACAACTTTTAATCTATGGTGATTAAGCATAATCATGATGTCTTTCTAGAATTTGTGTCGTTTTGTGATCGTCGTTGTATAACAACTTTATGATTACAACTACTAATACATTGATTTTGTTAGTTAATAGTCTTTACTTATGAAATCATTAATATAGAATTTAATCTCTTTCTTATCTTATAGGATACGTGCTTATTCTTTCAAACCTTAGCATGGAATCAAATTGAATGGGCTGATTTTGATATTTGTGATTCCACAAGTAAAGACTTATCTAATGCGAAGTGAATAAAGTTTGGACTGTGAACCACAAGAGTGTAAACAATCAATTGTCAAGAAAATTGTGAAAAAAATATCAGGATATTATAAGGACATGCAATATAAGAAGTTTCAAACTCATAATCTCTCTGTGGTACCAAATTGAAATTTGCTTTGATAGCACACGTTACTTTTCTGGAATAGGGGGTCACTCAACCAAGTCATAAACAGTTGGGTGATAGAGGCCATAACTTTTTTGAACCTGTAACCTTTGATCTGTTGCATGAATAATTAACTCACATGATTCCCTTCCATTTTTTGCACTGCAGGAGTTGGGGCATAATTGCTCTGACTATTGCTTACTTTTGGCAACTTTATACTCTTTGGATTCTTGTTAAGCTACATGAAGCTGTGCCTGGCAGAAGATATAACAGATACGTGGAGCTTGCGCAAGCTGCTTTTGGTGAGGCTATTATCTTTCAAATAAGGACTTTTAAATAATTTAACTAGCACAAGCTGTGCCTGGCTTGTACGACACCCCATAAGTTAAGTAGGGATGTTTCTCCCTATCCCTCATCATAGAATTTGTTTTTTTTTTCCTGACTGCATGAATTCTAGGAACGAAATAATAATTCGAAGAGAGAGAACACAACACATGATTTAGTTTCATCGAAAACATGTCACAAGTAAATACATAAATGGTAAATCACGAAGAACCTGAATGCAGCATAATTGTCATTGTTCTTCATGTAGCGCTCGTGGATCCGGTGATCTTGCATAAGAAGGTTGATCTTCGAATATGCTTAGGTTTAATGCTGCCAAATTCTCTTCGTCTAATGGGGAACGAAGAGTCGTCAAAAAATGATACTTAAACCCTTGGGACCAATCCTATATATAAGGGAATCTGATCCGTTATCAGTCTATAGATATTTACGGATCAGGCTAACAAGTTCTACACTGTAAATCTACATCCAATAATCTGAAACCCAATGAACTTAAGTTTAAAAACTTAAACAACTTCCGTTCGTATTCATAATTACACCTTATAAATAAGCCCACATAATAAGAAATACTCAATAATCTTCCATTTGGGCTATGTGTGAGCTGTAAATGAAATACAAATATAATTTTAGTTGATATCAAACTTTATAGGTACATAATATCCATGTAAACAATCTGGTTCATTAACTTCATTAATATAGGACTAAAGAGGTCATAACTAATATATATGCCTTAAACAAGCGCCAACAATAATCACAATACTAATGTTATTAATGATATAGATCAAGATGTGGATGTGTAGAGTGGAAATTACATGAAATATGATCAGTACATATCAATTTCCAACTGGTCCAAAATGATCCAAAAAGGGTTGATCATATTTGCAAATACTTTATGCTAAACTATAATAATAAATCATGATCCAAACCTATGATTCCAAAAGGAATCTGTATCATATTTACAAATATCAAATGCTAAACAATAATAGTAAATTATGATACCATATTCAGAGTGTCAAACAAACATATAAATTCCCATTAATGTTTGAACTTTAAGTACATACAATAATCA